>PVHX01010443.1:0-50671 GCA_004024805.1 Geosciurus inauris
GGCATTAATATTTGTAAAGCACTCAGAACACTGCCTGCCTCTTACTAAACACTAAAAACACATATGTTAAGTAAGATACACAAAAATATACTAACAGAGTAGTCAGAGAGAGAGAGAGAGAGAGAGAGGAGTGAGAAGGGCACAGAGTAAAGGGGGCCAAACAAGGAATGAATCTCTGAAGAGGTGGACCCAGGAAAGGGAGGCCCTGTGGCAGAAGCAGCAGAATCTACCTCTTACCGGGGAGAAGCAGGATGATGGGTACAGACTGACTTGGTGAGGTCAGAAGGAGGTGGAAACCATGGGAATTTGTTTTAAGGAGAGAATAAACAACAAAATGACTTAGAAATCTGTGAACTCACTGGTGGCCTGAGACTGACTTTGAAGGAACTAAACCTGCTCCTCTATAAAGTGCAGGCCTACCTCTAATTTCTGCGAACTAAATCAGATTGTATATATAAAGCACTTAACACAGTACCTGGTATATAATTAGCACTCAGTACAGATGATCAAACACTTTCTGCTTCAACCTGAGGATTTTAAATACGCAAAATAAGTCAACCAAGCTGTGTGTCCTTGACCCAGATACTTAGTTTCTGATTCTTGGTCTCCCACCTGCAGAGAAGAGAGGTAGAAAGACAGTTGAAGGGAATAGAAAAAAATCTCTCTCCACTTTAAGATGCTAAGTGAACTAGCTATGCCATTGGAAATGTGCTAAGGACAGCTATCCTCTTCTGAAATTCACATTTTTTACTAGGGCACAATAATTATACATAATATAGGATTCATTATATGCCATATTTGTATATGTACATACATAATTTGATCAACCTCATTCCCCAGTATACTTCTAAGTGATAAAAAGTACAGATAATTAATAAAAAGTGATTATACAGGTACACTGAATGCACATCATATAATTAAGTCAGCAAAGCTTCAGTTTTAAATGTAAAATTACCAAAAAAACCACCAGTAATTCTAAAGAACTGTTTCTCCTCTAAAAGTAAATGCACCTAGTTTTCATAGAGAAATTGTGTAGCTCTGATAAAGTAAACTTTCATTCTCTAGAACACATTTGCCTATAATTCCTTGAAGAAGCATCAGAGAAAACCCCTCTGCCCCACCCACCTAGAGGAAAGGAAGTCAAACTATCACTACTTGCTAATGGCATAATTCTATACTTAGAGGATCCAAAAAATTCCACCAGAAAACTTCCAGAATTAATAAATGAATTCAGCAAAGTAGTAGGATATAAAATCAATACCCATAAATCAAATGCATTTCTATATATCACTGATGAATCCTCTGAAAGAGAAATTAGGAAAACTACCCCATTCACAATAGCCTCAAAAAATAATAAAATACCTGGGAATCAACCTAACAAAAGAGGTGAAAGACCTCTACAATGAAAACTATAGAACACTAAAAGAAATTGAAGATCTTAAAAGATGGAAAGATCTCCCATGCTCTTGGATAGGGAGAATCAATATTGTCAAAATGGACATACTACTCAAAATGCTATACAGATTCAATGCAATTCCACAATTGAAATCCCAACATCAAAGAAAGAAAGAAAAAAAAGGAAGTCAGTCAGCACTGGGGCACCTGCTGGCATCACCTCTGGAACAAGGACTCAGAGGTGCCCCTAGAGTGTTGGTCCTAAGATAGAGGAGTCAGCAGAAGCATTTTCTCAGAAGAGGGAAAAGCAAGCAGATCTGGCTGCATAATCTCTCTCAGTCACCAACAACATAAGCTCTGCCATCACAGTAACCCTCTCATCAAAATACCAAGTAAAGGGCTCACAATATAAATAAGTGCAGGACATATGAAAGAACTGAATCATAGTTTTTTTTTTTTTTTCCATTTCCCATTTATTTGCTAAACATATTTGCGTGAGAAGCAACCTCCACAATTTTCTGATAACCAAATAGGTTAATGTCAACTGTCATCACCAGGGATGCTGTAAGGATGAGTTAACTACTTCAAATTCCTACCAAACAAATATGCTTAGTAATACAAAAACAATATACAAAAATTCTCTTCTCCACCATGATTAATCTTGACAGCTTACCTTAAGACATTTTCCTCAGAATTCCTGACTACACAAATGGAAGAGACACTCTTATTGAGATACTGTAAGAAATTCCATCCTTCAGCTATCCTGGTCATCAACCAACCTCTACAATTTCACAAACTCTCATAACAGATCACAGAACATTCCTGTAAAATATCTGCATCTCTGACAACCCAGCATCAGTGTGTTTCTCCACGTCTGAAATCCAACTTGTATCCAGTTTTCTGGAATCTGTAGTTTTCGTTACAGGATTTGGGAACCAAGGCCCATAGTCACTCCCTAGAGGCTCTGGGAAGTCCCCAGGCCAAGGGCTCCTGGAGGACTGCTCCTGATCATATTTATGCTCAGTACTTATGCGATCATGATAAAGCAGGATCCTAAACAACCTTGTTGAAATTTTTAATAAGCAGTCCACCAAAATTTGAATTTCTAACTCTCATTATGGAAAGGCAAACTGGGAGTACATCAATGCCAGATTGGCAATGCCCTGTCCTTTTTGTGAACTTGTCCCACGCTTATCTGCCCTTGGTCTTCATAGCTAAGAGAATTCCAGGCCCAATTCAGCACAAGTCTATGATTTAACACCAGTTTTTTATCATCTTTAGTTTTTATTGACTGTTGCCAGAGGTTTGTAAGTGTTAAAATTTATTTATGAAATCACCACCTCTCAAAGATTTAACATTGTCCAATTGTAATATCTCTTCAACACTTTAGAAGAGCTTAAAATAGTCATTGAGAAAAATGAAAAAAGGAGTCTCAAGGCTGGAGAGGAATGAAGAAAAGCAGCTTGGGGAAGCCCAGCTGTGGAGCTGCAAATACCCCACCTCAGGCAGCTTAAAGCAGCTGTCTGATCTATGAGAACTAGCATTCCATCCCCTCCATCGAAAGGCTGCTTGGAAAGTGACTTCATACAACTGCCACAAGTGGCCATTAACAGAATGGCTTGTACACAGCAGTCAGTAAACATCAATTGTTCTCTTCCCTGTTCTGCATCAACCTTACCCTAGTCACCCAACTTGCCTTGCTCCCAGTTTCATATCCCAAACACAGTGAGTATCTCCATAGGAGTTGACAGTTAATGAGACGGAAATGCTATGTTCAGAATTCTTGTGCTGTATTAAGATTCAAACATTAGGACTGGGGACATAGCTCAGTGGTAAAGTGCTTGACTAGCATGCACAAGGCCCCAGGTTCAACTCCCAGCGCCAAGGAAAAAACAATGAAATTAAACATTTCCTTTAAAAATCACAACCACAGCTGGGCCTAGCGGCTTGGGAGGCTGAGGCAGGAGGATCGCGAGTTCAAAGCCAGCCTCAGCAAAAGCAAGGCATTAAGCAACTCAGTAAGACTCTGTCTCTAAATAAAACACAAAATAGGGCTGGGGGTGTGGCTCAGTGGTTAAGTGCCCAAGTTCAATCCCCAGTACCCATTTAAAAACAAAATCACAACCACAGGGTTTGTGGGTGCAGTGGTAAAGTGCTTACCTAGCATACATGGGGCCCTGTGTACAATTCCCAGGATAGGGGGAAAGAGAGAAAAAAAATATTTATACACATACACACACACACACACACACATACATATATCACAACCACAAGATACCTACTGCCTTGCTAGGCCAGAGCCAGGGTTGGCCAGAAAGAACAAGGCTGCAGGGCAAACCCCCAACAGACCACCTTCCCAGACTGTGAGGGGAATCCTGAATTTATGCCTCTTGAATCTGTGAATCTCAGAACATAGGAGTTAAAAGACTCAACACCTAAGCCGACACTTGCCCTCACAGAGAAACAGTGACAAGGTTATGTCACCCAGCCACCCAGAGGAAGAGCAAAGGACAGGAGCCATTCCAACTCTGAGAATAGTGTTTGCTCCACACCATGCTGGATCCTGCTGTAATAAAAAATTGCTAAAGAATGTATCCACATGGTTTGGTTAAGCAACAGGGTCCTCTCAGGCTAGATAACTATATCTATATGCAATTGGAAAAAGGCTAACAAAAAAGACATTTGAAGCCAAATAATTTTGAAACAGAACGTCCAAACACAATCTCTGGAGTAAGCTTAAAGACATAACTTGAAGTGATTCCAAACAAGGTAGCATTCTAACAACGTTCCAACTATTGGTGTTATCACTGAATGTGGTGTCCTGTCTCCAAGGTCACTGTATTAAAAGAAATAACATTCATTTACATAATTTCTGGTGTACTGAGTCAACTATACTATGAGAATTCTTTCTTTTATGTATCTGCAGAGTACTTGCTTCCCCCTGAGTAGCCCTTCTAGACACAAAGAGCTCTGCCCTCCTATAAGCTTGCAGCCATCTAGATGGTGGTTAAATGTCAGAAACCATTTGATTCAAAGCAGATTGAGAAGTGGATTGCGTGACTGAGGTACAACCTCTTTTCAAAGAACACCATTTTCACTTGGAAGAAAAATGACTGACAAACTATGGTTATGCAGACTTGAGTATTTGGCAGGCGTTTCAAAAATGAACAAAATAATCTGTCATTTCAAGGAAAACAATTGACAGTTTTGTTTGCCAATGATAAAATCTGAGCATTCAAGTGAAAATCAGAATTTTGGAAAAACTGCATCTACTACCATGAGCCTGACAGTTTTCTGATACTTCTTAAAGATTTTTCCAATTTTTTAAATATTGTATAATGAAATATACCAATAAAAGTTTATACAATTTACTGAACCAATATTTTCCAAACAACTAATGATTATGTTACTAAAAACTATGAATGGATAAAAGACCAAAGTACAAGATCAACCAATGAATTTTAATGAAACCAGTACAAAAAATTACACTGATATCATGTCAGATTCCACATTGCAACTAACCTCTAAGAATCAACTCCTTGCATAAGTTTTTGTTTTTGTTTTTTGGCACTGCGGATTTAATCCAAGGGGCACTTTGCCACTGAGCTATATCTGCAGCCCCTTTTTATTTTTTTTGAGACAGGGTCTCACTAAGTTGTTTAGGGCCTCACTATGTTGCCGAGGCTGGCCTTGAATTTGCAATCCTCCTACCTCAGCCTCTCAAGTCGCTGGGATTACAGGCATGCACCACTGTGCCCAGGCACCTTGTAGAGTTGTAACAGACCTTGTGGACTGAATATAGAAGCAGCTATGAGAATCTATTTTCTCAAGCCAGGCATTAAAGAGATATACAAGAATATAAGGCAGTATCGTTTATTCTCACTCAACTTTTACTTTGGAAGATAATAACTATTTGTAACAAAAAGTATTTGTAGTTAGTATATTTAAAGCAAATTGGTTTTAATTAAATATATTTAAACTTATATTGAAAATATTGTTTTAATATAAAAAATTATTTCGACAAAAAAGCTGTCTATGTTAACATGCAATGGATTGTCACTTTTGAATAAATGAAATAAACATTTTTCAACTCAGATTTGATTCTTAACATAGTAAATAGCAGTAGATAGAATTCACACACAGAAGAGTTCTTTGGGGTTCTCAATAAGAGCATAAAGTCATCTTGGATTTTCATATTTAAGACCTACAATTCTGGGGCTGAGGTTGTGGCTCAGTGGTAAAGCGCTTGCCTAGCAGGTATGAGGCACTGCGTTCAATCCTCAGCACCACATAAAAATAAAAAGTATTGTGTCCACCTGCAACTAAAAATTATATATGAAAAAAAAAAGACCCACGATTCTAATGAATAGCATCATTTTGGCAGAAAATGCAACACGCCTAAATTTTATATGCATAAATATGTAAATGACATAATTTATAAATATATATAACAAAATATTTTAAGCATGGCAAAGCAAAACCAAAAAAAGGACTCTCTTAAAATCTAATACTATGAATATAAAAAGCATGGCCACACTTACACTTGGAAGTAGAATTAGCAAATTAGTAATTTCTTTTTGTATGTGTATGTGGAACTGGGGATCAAACCCAAGGGTACTTTGCCATGAGCTATATTCCCAGCCCTTTTCATTTTTCATTTTGAGGCAGGGTCTTGCTGATTCTTAGGGCCTCATTAAGTTGCTAAGGCTGGCCTTGAACTTGAGATCCTCAGCCTTCTGAGTCATTGAGATTACAGGTATGTACCACCATGCCTGGCACAACTCAGTGATTTCTACTGCCACAATAATCCAAAAAAAAAAGTCACAGATGTGATTAACAAGGGAAAGCCCAATTAAGGAGCCAAAGACAGGCTTCTTAGATAAAATACCTGCTTTTAAGAGAAGTTAAAATAGGGAGTAAAGAAAAATAAGTAAAGAGAAAAATCCCAGTGGCCAGTAGAGCAGATGACCAGGCTGTATTCACTGAAGGAAAAAAAAGTGGTGGGGAGGAGAGGGGACGACGGGGTGGAGGACACCTTACTTTTGCTTTGCAGTTTACCATTAGGAATCACTTGTTGTTCTTTTTGTGCAGGAATGTAATGTCCCCCACTCTATCCCAACCACTTTGTAGTAAGATCAAAAAACTCAATCTTGACTGAAACCAAGGTGTGGGCAAGGCAGGTTTCATTCTGAGGCCTCTTCTTTGGGCTTACAGGCAGTCATCTCACTGTGTGCTCACATGGCCTTCTTTGTAAGCCAGGAGAGCCCAAGCAAGCACTCTCTTCCTCACCAATTCTACCGGAAGAGGACTAGATCCTTATATTTTCAACCTTAATTATCTCCTGAAGGGCCGTTGTCTCCAAATACAGTCACACTGGGGATTTATCAGGGCTTCAACATGTGAACTAGGAAGGAGGCAGCTGCACTTAAGTTCATACCACCAACCTGAAGAAAAATGCTCCTGGGAAAGCAGCAGGAATTGCAGCACTGATAAGGATCCAAAGAAGCTGGGTGGACTCACAGGAATTCCCACAGGGAAGAGAGGAAGGAGAGAAAGCAGTTTCCCACAGTGGGACTGACACTGACGGTGGCAGACAGTTACTGGGCATTTCCACACATTTGTGTGTGTGCTAGGTCCTGTGCTAAGGCTCTGGATGCCCTTGTTCATTAAGCTCTTGTTACCCCCATTACAGAAATGGAAAATGAAAGCCTGAAGGTTAAGTATCCAGGCAGAGGAGGCACTACCCGAGAGGGGGAGCCAAGGGAACAGTCCCCAAGACTGCCTTGAGGCAGCATCTTAACCTCTTCTATCCACTAGAACATCTGATACTCAATCACAGAGAGTGATTACAGGAACTAAGGACTGTATGGCACAGTGGCGGAAGAAAGAAAACACAAAAGGCCAGAAACACATGTGGATCAACAGTCAACTCCACAGGTAATAAAAGAAATGTACCTATCAAACTGGCAAAGGGTACTAACATCCAGAGTTAGTGGGTGCAGAAACAATGGGCAACTCCAATACCACTGAAGGAGCGTGAAGTGACAGGACCTTTCTAGGGCCTATTCAAAACAGGTACCATATTTAAGATGAACATTCTCTGGGACCCTGAAATAGCCCTTTCTAGGAATTTATCCCAAGGTACACAGACAGGGATATGAAAAGCTGTTCATGAACTGCTGCGTTATTTTAAAGAGTGAAAGACTGAAATGCTCTAAACAGCCATTGAAGGGGACAGGTAAATGAAGTCACATGGAACAGGATGTCACTGAGCTAGGTGAAAAGAAACTAGACTTCTGTGCATCAGCTACAGGATTCAGGGCAGAGGTTGCATATGTATAAGAATAATGTACTTAAGTTTATCAAGGGTGGGAGATTTCACTGTCTACTTCACACATGTTTTATGGCTTGGGTATTTTGAAATAAGCATACTTACAATCAGGTAGGTGTTAGAAAAATAATCTATTATAATTTTTTTCCTATGTCAAACAGATGTGGCTTCCATCCAAATTTTGCTAGCTGGTGACCCTGGCTGAGCTTTGGTATCCCCAAAGCTTGTTTCCTGGTAGATAACAGCAACACCTGTGGGGGTGAGGCAGCCAGTGGGCTACTCTCAGAATAGATCTTCTGCTACATGTGCTCTGAGGAGGGTCTGCAGGGGTGGGAGCACCCTGAGGGTGGGTGCATAATGTGCTTGTGCACCTTTATTCTCCCGGGGCCCCCAAAGTGCCAGGTACAAAGAGGTGATGTATTAATTTAATGGCAAGACAGACTAACTCCTTGCATATTTAATCAATAGTAAATAATATAAGAATGCATCAGTCAAGATTAATACATACTTCACCTTCAAGGAAATTTTAGGAAAAAACATTTATAAATTTTTAAAATAAATTTCTGTGGGACAAACTTTTAGCATTACAGCTGGTGATGTAGCTCCAAATATTTTAAAGATACAAAACTGACCTATCTGAATTTCTCAATAATTGTAGAAATTCAAAATCGTGTCCAAATTTTCTATATTCCTGTTTTGGAACTTTACAACGTACGTTCACTTCACTCATCTGAAATCATAATTCAGACTTATTTGAATTTAAAAAAAGGAAGGCTGTCATCTCCAAAGCTCTCTACCTACCAGGTAAGGAATTCTTCCCACACCCAACCAGCGCTATTCATCCTTCACACATCCATCCAGGATGCAACAAGTCATCTGTGGCCCTATCACCAACTTAAAGTTATCAATTTTTAGGACTTGTTATTTTACACTTTTCAACTTATCCCACCTGCCCAACCACTACATCACTAAGATTTAAATACATAACCATCTGCTGACCAAACACAAAGTTAACTGTGAAGAGGCTGAGGTTTTATGTAACGTGCCACCACCAAGATCCCATCTACATCAAGATTATATCAGCTTTCTGTTTACATAAGCATAGCATGCAGCACTGGAAAGACTCTGAAATAATAACTGGGCTCTCAGAAAGATTTATGCAAAGGTATTGCCAAGTCTAACAATTAATGAAAGTTCCATCAATAGGTAACTAAATGAAAACACCACAACAACACATTTAATTTTCAAGCAAGCAAACCTCCCTTGACAGTAAACTAATAAACAGAATTCTAATAATTTTTTTAAGACAGAATAAAATCACCTCCACCAAATAAGCAAACTTAGCTCACTAGTAAACAGAAGGAACTGATATTACGGCCCCCGGTGCAATGCCTTGAGGGAAAAGGTACCATCACTCACCTTTACTCTGACCAAAAAACGATTTAAGTCTAACCAAGGGGAGGAGGGAAATCCAATCTGCTAATTAGAACTAGCTCAAAGAAAGAAACCCATCTTTAATTCCTGAAAGCCACTATAGCATAATATTTGCTACCTTGCTTGCAAAATTTCACCAGCTGCAATGCTAAAAAGTTTGTCCCACAGAAAACAAAACTGAAGACATTTTTCCCTCCAACTACCATGATTAGCTTCTACAATATTTTATGCAACAGATATTTACTGAGTACCTCCCATCTGTAAAACACTGTTCTAGGCACAGGGCATGAATCAGCAAACATCAAAGAGAGTAAATCCTACACAGAGCCTAATTACACTCTAGGTAGGAAGAGTGCCAAATTGAATAAACAAAGAAAATATAAGGAAATAATTAAAAGATCAATACATCAGAGAAACTGCAAAACAGGAGAGGGGTGAGGGAGTTTGGAGGAAGGGGTGTGATCTTTTTTTTTTTTTATTTTTTATTTTATTTTTTAGTTGTAGGTGGACACAATATCTTTATTTTATTTTTATGTGGTGCTGAGGATCGAACCCAGTGCCTCCCACGCGCTACACGAGCACGCTACCACTGCGCCATAATCCCAGCCCCAAGGGGTGTGATCTTAAACTGAAGGCGAGGGGATGCCTCATAGGGAAGAGACACTGAGGAGTAGGACCAGCCATAAGAGGACAATGTTCAAGGAGGACAAAGCAACAGTGGAACAGAGAGGTGGGCCTGCACCTAAGCATCCTAAGGACAGCAAGGACCAAAAGCAGGATCTTTCAAGAGAATCTTGGAAAGAAGGCTGGGACAGAAAGGTTTTCTGTGATGACTGAGGTAAGTAGGCCATGAACACATTTTCAGCAGAGGAAGGACATGATCTGACAGATGATTTAGACTGTGTCAGAAGGAAACTAAAGACAGAGACCAGTTGGGGAGCCACTGAAAGAGGACTGGCAAGTCGAGGGGCCACAAGGCCTTTGGCTGTAGAAGTGGGGACGGGGATTGGTGGGCTCTGCATATATTCTGAAGGCAATCAACAGGGCGAAAGACAAGCCATTAAGCACATGAGAGAAAGAAGAGTCAAGGAGGATTCCAAGGCTCTAGGTACCTCAGTGTCACAAAGGCTCTGAAAAGCAATGGTGTTGGAAAGTCCTTTGATCCCAGCCACCTCAACTGACACCACAAAGCTCTGTGAAGTAAGCTATGAAGGTAATAATGTTTTGCTCGTGTGTCCAGTGGCATTATAAACAAGAGGAGCCCAGATTTCCAACTCAAGGCTAGAGTTTCTTCCTCTTGTATCACCTGGCTGTGTTTGTTTTCTCTTTATACTTCAAGGCACAATGTTACCATATACAGAAAAAGGAGAAACGTGGCCTGGGGTGTTTCAGAAGGCTGGCTTCCAGCAGCCAGCTTGTTAACACGGGCTCAGCTGCTGCCCCAGGCAGGGAAGCTCCTTTGACCAAATGGAAGCCAGACATAGTAGGGCCCTCTGTATGCTGGAATGTTCCCTCGCTGAGCTGGCATCTGATTCCATGAGGGATACATACAAGTGGAAAACAGCAATGGTTCATCCATCCCTATTAATTAAAAATGCACTCCAAAGTTTAGCCCAAAGCTGTCAGCTCTTCACTCTGATCTCTCAGGAAGCAAATCATGTCAATGTTGCTGCTGTTGTTTTTTAACATGACCTGTAAAACTCCAGTTTTTCTCCAGTTACATTTCTTACTGATCAAAGGAGATATGCATTAGCTATCCTACCCATTTAAAAAACAAATGTTTCAGATGAAATATTTCTCTTTCTGACTGGCTGCCAGCAGAATATTCCCTCCTGCCCCCTCCCCACTAAGCCACCTGCACCCTGAGTGCTCCACCACTGCCCTTCCCAGCCTGCTGTGACAGTCTTCCATTCATTTGTCAAGCACCACTCGGAGAAGCGCTAAGCCACTCTAGGCACTGCCGTCCATGCCATCCTGTCTCCTCATGGGCAAACATAGAATGCTAATTAATTACAAGTGGGCTGAAGCTACAAAAGCAGAACATCCTGCTAAGGCTAGTGACCAGGGCCATGGCAGGTTAGGCTATATGATCAGAAGCAGAGGAGTCACAAGAACCAGAAGGAAGGGAAGGCAGGTTGACAGGGCTTCAGACAAAGAACTGGCTAGCACAGTGCCCAAGGCCAAAGACGCAGAGGATTCCATAGGACAGCACTGCGACCATCCCAAGGGGATGCAGGGTGAGCTGGGGGTGCAGAACATCAGAAATCACTACCTCTCCGTGACACAAAGTGGCTTCCACTTCTTCCTGTTGGCCTAACCTCAATGTGTCCCTCACCTGCCCAAGTCCTGTTTTGGGACAGTGGGAAGTCCTTGTTCTCCCTGATAAGACCAGGAGTTCCAGGGCAGAGACGCCCAGGTGTGGGCAGCAACTGGTCGTCCATGATGAGTGTCATGATGGTGAGGGTTACTGGGGGTCTGGGGAGGAAAGCTCCCACACCACTCCTGCTGTCATATCTAACCTGTAGAGAGACCCTCCTCTTGAGCTGCTCCTGATCTTCACTCCCTGTTCACTCTCCTGCGTAATATCTGGGCTTTGTCTCCTACTCCAAGAGTGCCTAGGAGCTGAAGGCACCAGCTCCTCCCAGGCCACAACCTTTTCAAATGAGAGCAATGAAAAGCCCACAAAAAGTCCCTAAGCAGAAAAGTGACAAGATATGGATTTTTGGAAAAGGTCACTTTGATTACAGTTGATGAATTTCCCAACTGAGTTCTCCTAGAATCTATGTTGGTTTACTCCACATGGCCACAACACAGAAGAGCTGCTGCATAACTCTGCCCACCTCCCCAAAGCCTGTGGCCTCCAAGTGTCATGACATCAACATCTTAGAGATAACACTGCTTTTGTCAATGAAATAATGGTCTGACCCCATCCTTCTCATTTCAGAGTTCTGTGATTATTCCTGAAACCACATTAAACCTACTCACTCTAACCATGTAACAACTGCCTACCAACCACAATATTCTAGTTAAGATAACATGCTTACAAATCTCTCCACAAATACCTTTCAATTTAAAAAAAAAAAAAAACTTTAAAAATGTCTACACAAACAATTTAATTTGGAAAGAATGCTTTCCCTTTTTTAGTGATAATTACTGAAGTATTTATTTCAAAATAAAATATGCTGTCTGGGATTCGCCTCCAGATGACACAGAACATGAGGGAAGCGAGTGAGAACATGAGTGAAAGGAGGCAGCTTGGGCTGACAGGCTTGGTAAGGGGCACACAGGGGCTGTGTCTGCCATCCTATTACTTGTGTGCTAGCAAAGTGCCACCAATTCAGACTTCACAAGTCTCTTAGAGTCCTCAAAGGCATAAATTCCTCTTCTTTTGCTATTACTCTTCCTACAAAAGATGGTACTTCTTAGAATAAAACCAACCATCATCCTTGGAGATTAAGCTGTTGTAAATCTATCAACGAACAGTTAAGCAAACTAATTTCAAAACAAGTAACTCAATAAAACATTTGTAATTTTTTACAAGTCCTGTTTAAATACCTTTCTTTCACCAAAATTATTTTAAACACCTATACTTGGCATTTGTAGCCTTTCCAAACCTAAAGCTGATTTGTGTTAGACACCTGGGCGTTTTCAAATAACCTTCCTACATCAACTATATATCCTCTACACCATTTGTAATTCCCATGTATGAAAAATGTTCATCAAATGTGGTACATCAATTGACAGACTCGTTGACATTCAAGGTTGAAAGGACATTCTAAATTCTCTGACCAACCAGTCATTTGATGTTTTTGTTTTTAATTAATGTATATGTAATCTGTGAAGATTTAATGCTGTATACTACATACACCACACAAAGTACGGCATGTGAGGGACTAGCAAAGGCTTCCTCAGTCCACAATAGTAGGATCAGTTATTAGGGCTTCCTAATATTGCACTCTAAAAAGCTATCACTTTAGAAAATAAAATAATGCTGATATTTCCAAGTGATGTCACAGTTTCTACTGTAGGCCACTATGGGCTACAAAGAAATTTTGTACTCAACACCTTCCAAACAGCATGCTTTACCATAACTATGTTTCAGTGGTTGGGGCTTTGCCACAATTAGTGTGAGGAATAACACCATTTCCATTCCTTGCTCAACATTTAATGTCAAAGTCATCAAATAACGAAATATTTCATTACCACCCTGTACTGACAGAGACCAATATTAATTATTATTTGAATTAACCTCTGAGCCATGGTTTTCACCAGTACTCAGAAAAAACAGGGACAATTTCTAATTACACGCCACTGTCATTATAACTCACTAGGCCGCCAAGCTGTACCTGATGAGGCTGCTATACTTTGCCTTGGAACTGTTCTGGACTCCATTATAAGACCCTCATTTCATCTGTGAGGAAATGGAGCTCACAGATCCCAGGTAGTCCTTCCCCAGGAGTTACCCTCCCCCCACCACACCATCTTTGCACCCTCCTTTAAAGTTACAATGCAGGACTCAACATAACTGTATTTTAAAAATCCCTAAATACAATTACTCAATGGTTACACTGCTTGTATTTTCCTCCAACCCAGGACAATCTTTTGTTGTTGGTGGTGGGGTTTTGTTGCTTTGTTTGTTGTTGTTGTTATTTTGTAGTGCTGGGGATTGAACCCAGGGTTTTGTGCATGCAAGGCAAGCACTCTACCAACTGAGCTATATCTTCAGTCCCATATTGTTTTGTTTTTTAAATAGTTGCACTTGTCCACAAGACTGTAGGTGCTCATAAGTGGAACGGAACTGAAGAGAACCTGGAGATATCACCACCCATGTTCACCAAATATCAACTGGTCTATTCTACCTAATGTAAAAGTAGCCTGTGATATGACAAAGGGAAAAAAATCCAACAGTAGATAAGCTAAAAACTGAAAAAATGGTTTTCTCCTTCTTCCGCCAACCCTCACTCTCCAAAGACAAACAACTTGACAATTTCCTGTGCATCCTTTCCTGCCCACATGAGCTCAAACAGACACGTGCCTGCACACACCATGTACTTCAAGTAGGAATCTTGGAGGTGAACATCACAGCCATCTGTCAGCATCTCAGCTGGAGTGTTCCTCTGTGAAGTTTAGATGCTGACCTCTTGCAACCACATCATTCTCTGAAGTACACATTGAGTTCTAGTCTCTTCAAAATGCAACATTTTTAGGGATAGGGTTGTGGCCCAGTGGAAGAATGCTTGCCTCACACATGTGAGGCGCTGGGTTCGATCCTCAGCACCACATAAAAATAAACAAAGGTATTTTTTTTAAATGCAACATTTTTAAATCTAAAAGATTTCAGGCTAACCGTTCATAACATAAACAATTCACATTTAGTCTATCAAAAGATTAACAATTTAGGTGTGGCAAATATCTGTAAAATGATGTCAAAAGGCAGTGGAAACAGATGAAAATGGATCTGTGTTCTAAACAACACAAAAGCCGAGTGCAGTACCGCAGGCCTATAATCCCAGCACTTGGGAGGCCGAGACAGGAGAATTGCAAGTTCAAAGCCAGCCTCAGCAACAGCAAGGTGCTAAGCAACTCAGTGAGACTCCATCTCTAAATAAAACACAAAATACGGCTGGGGATGTGGCTGCTCAGTGTTCAAGTACCCCTGAGTTCAATCCCTGGTACCAAAAAATAAAACACCACCACTGCCACAAAAGACACCAAGTTTCTGAATTGGAACTTAATTTTTTTAAAAAATAACAACATTAACTATGTCAGAATGTTAATCTACCAACTTCAATACAGTCAAAAGAGAAGAAAGAAAAGTTGATCAGCTTCCTCAAGGCAAATGGGCAGAGCTAAAAGTACATATGGAATGAATCCCTTCTTTGCTTAACTGTACACACAGAGAGCCGCAGTGCCTGTCTTCTGTCATTACTGATACCAAGGTGAGTGCCTTGAGACACTGGAAAAGAATACCACTGCTGGGACTAACCCCATTAGCAAGACAAAGAATGATTTCTACCATGCAAAGTCTACACAAGAATTACAATGAATTAAGAATGTGTATTTTGACATCTAAAATTTCCTTCAAGAACCTCTTCCCAGCCCGGTGCTGTGGCACAAGCCTGTAATCCCAGCACTTAGGGAGGCTGAGACAGGAGAATCACGAGTTCAAAGCCAGCCTCAGCAAAGGTGAGGTGCTAAGCAACTCAGTGAGACTCTGGCTCTACATAAAACACAAAATAGGGCTGGGGATGTGGCTCAGTGGTCGAGTGCCCCTGAGTTCAATCTCTAGTACCAAAAAAAAAAAAAGAACCTCTTCCCTGGCACAGTGGCACATTCCTATAATCCCAGCACTTTGAAAGCCTGAGACAAGAGAATCACAAGTTCAAAGATAGCCTCTGCAAGGCACTAAGCAAGTCGGTGAGACCCTGTCGCTAAATAAAACACAGAATAGGGCTGGGGATGTGGCGCAGTGGTCAAGCACCCTCAAGTTCAATCCCTAGTACCCAAAAAAAGAAAAAAGAACCTCTTCCCTTTTTATGAATAGAAGAGAACCTTTTATCTAGACAAGATAGAAATACAAGAGTCTTCTGTGGTACACCCTATAATCCCAGCTACTCAGGAGGCTGAGGCAGGAGAATCAAGGACAACCTGAGCAATTTAGCAAGACTTAAGTCTCAAAATAAAAAAGGGCTGAGGGGGCTAGGGTTGTGGTTCAGTCTTTGAGCATTTGCCTAGAATGTGTGAGGCACTGGGTTTGATTCTCAGCACCACATATAAATAAATAAAATAAAAGTCTATCGACAACTAAAAAAAAATTTTAAAAAAGGGGGGGTGCTGAGGATGTAACTCAGTGGTAAAGTACCCTGGCCTCAATTGCCAGTAACAAAAAGGGCGGGGGGGGGGGGATAAAAAGAACTGGTACTGGGAAGAGTATTTCTAAAAAGTGCAGTGGGTTTTGTAATCAAACCAAGAACTATCATAAACAACACTATCAAATTTAACAAAATCTGAAATTCAAAATAATCAAAATTATTCTCAGCAACCCAAACGTATGCATCTCCGCTCTTTGATATTACACTACTAATAACAAATCAAAGACACATGGATTTATATGAAGTATTATAAAACATTTTAAAATCTTCTGTAAAATCATTTTTAGGGGTGGGGAGGTTTGAACCCAGGAGCACTGAATCACTGAGCCACATCCCCAGTCCTTTTTTGTATTTTATTTAGAGACAGAGTCTCATTGAGTCACGTAGGTCCTTGCTAAATTGCTAAGGCTGGCTTTGAACTTGCAATCCTCCTGCCTCAGCCTACAGAGCCATTGGGATTACAGGTATGTGCCACTGCGCCCAGCTAAAATCACTCTTTGAATGTAATTTTTGTGGCCAGATGTGGTAACTGTAGTCCACCTGTAGTCCCAGCTACTCAGGAGGCTGAGGCAGGAGGAGTTCAAGACTAGCCTAGGCAACACAGCAAGATCCCAATTACACAAAAAATGGAGAGAAGGAGAGAGCAAAGGGAAGAGAGAGGAGACGTCCTTTTCTGTTGTCATTGCTATTAAGAGGTAAGAATATGGGGCTGGGGTTATGGCGCAGTGGTAGTGTGCTCGCCTAGCACGCAGGAGGCACTGGGTTCGATCCTCAGCACCACATAAAAATAAAATAAAGCTATTGTGTTCACCTACAACTAAAAAATAAATATTTAAAAAAAAAAAGAGGTAAGAATAAACTGGAGTCTTTATTGCATGTATTTAAGAAATACAACATGTTATTTAGATATACATAGTGAAATAGTTATTGTAGTCAAGAAAATTTACATATGAATCATCTCTCATAGTTACCTTTTCGAGATTAAAAATAAAGTATAACTAAGTTTTCCTTTCACCCTTACAGTTTCAACTTCTATTTTAAAATGTAAATGTACATAGGATGTGTCAGACACTGGGCTAGGTGCTAGGCATAAAAAATAAACAAGAAATTCTTGATGAATTCAAGGTAGTCAGAAGTAAAGGAACTAAGTAACAATGATATATTCAATGTTGTAATTTAGTTGCAAGATAACAAAACTTTCACCTGAGAGTTTTTATTAAATTTTCAATTTGGGGCTGGGGCAGTGGCTCAATGGTAGAGCGTTTGCCTCGCATGCGTAAGTCACTGGGTTCGATCCTCAGCACCACATAAAAATAAATAATGAAGATATTGCGTCCATCTACAATTTAAAAAATATTTTTTAAAAATTTTTTTCAATTCAACCAAAACCTGGGTTTGCTGTCTGCTATAGAGATACAAAAATAAAATGAATAGGCTTCGGTGACTTTTACACTATATTTATCTCCGCCAACTTCCACTACCCTTGCTGATAGTCTAGACTTGCACACACAGGATTGCCCTCCTTAAGGAATCCACCATTTTATCAAATTAGTAGAGATGTAACAAGCTCTACAAAGCACCTTGCTTATTATTAGAAAATGTTACAATGTAACTACCCATTTTAGAATACTGATTTTAACCCTTAATAGGAAACTACTAATTAAAAAACATACAAAAATAGCCCTAGGCTGCCATCAAAGAGCTTATAATATAAAAGAAGAAAACAGATTGTAGATGATTAAATATGATAAATCATAGAGACTCTGCAAAAGGAATAAGCCATGGTCAGACGGGAGCCCCAAGGACAGAGTGATGAGTCTCCCAGAAAGGACAGGAGGCATGTGCCACAAGAGCTAGAAAAAGACAATGACATCAAGTAAAGAAGTTATCTTCAGTTGAAAAGAATGGGGATGTGGCTCAGTGGTCAAGACCCCTGAGTTCAATCCCTGGTACCAAAAAAAAGAATCAGAAATGAGCTTTCAGAAAAAAGAGCATTTGAAACAGAACCTGAGACAGCAGATCTCAGCCAGCAATGCTAGTATGAGTGAACCAAATGGCCTGAAATAAAACAACAGAAGAGCAAAGGCATGGATGAGGAAAGCAAGTATGCTTAGAGGCCAGGAGTGATCCGGTTAGCCTGATTATGGTATATAGCTAAAGAAGAGTGGATGCCACAGATAGAAAGCTAGGTTGGCAGGAAAAAACAGGTCTGCATGCCAGGTGGAAGCCAACCACTTGATTTTCCATGGAAAACACAAAGCTGGAGTACACAAGTGTGATGTGTTGAGATGTGGGCAGGAGAGACACTAATCAGAGTGGCTGAGAACCTTTGCAATAGTCCAGCAGGGGCCAGTAGACACTGAAGGGTGGGCAGGCTGGAGAGAAACAATTTACAAACTTTGTGAAGGTTCTGGATATGGATGACTGCCCAGAAAGGAGAGTGTCAGGGATGAAGCGGATACTGTGTTCCTGGGTGATGGGGGAATGGCTGCAGAGAAAGCTATTATTGTGAACACCTAGCACTCAATGCACAGCCATCATCATCCCTTTACAGCTCACTCAAAACACCTTTTATCCTGGAGCACCTTCAAGTCTCTAACTTCACCCAAATTCTTCCCTTTTCTTAAACACAAAACTATGCTACTTTCCTCACATGTACTCTCTGCACCTCATCCCACACTCAACCCCCACAAAAACTAAGTCCTCCAGCAACCCTCCCAACACTGTAACTGGCTAGATGTGATGAACATTTAATAGTTTAATGTTCTGATGGACTACACTCAGTGTATGGTTCAAATCTGTATGCACTATATGTGCTGGGTGATTAGTACTAAAATAGCTACTCAATTCTGATAGTCAGTTCTTCCTAATTACAATTAAAATCCCTCAAAGTAGATTCTTATAGCAAGGTAACTTATAAACTTTTTTCATTAATCCAACCCATTAACAAGTAGGTGAGAAATCTGTCACATTAAGAGGCATACCTAAGGTGTTTCATGGGGAACAAGTCAATGGTAAGACAATAAACAACAATCTTCAAAGCTAGCAGGAATAGCAAATAGTCACCCTGAGGAAAGCAGACCTGCCAGTCAGAGGAGACTGCTGATGTACAGACTCACAATATTTTTAATCAAAATCTCTATCAATACATAGAGCATTGTCATTATTTGCATATTCCAGCCTCTGTGGATGCAGAAATAAGCAAGTTCCAAAATCACACAGGCAGCATCAAAAGGTGTCTTACTAACACTGATCAGATTTTATGTCACAAATTCAGAACTACACGGAATCTTTATATTTTAAAGATCTCTGTAGATTAGAATTTTCAAAGTACTTCCCTTTTCTTCATATGAGAAATTAATTGACTTAATTGACTTATATTGACTTTTAAAAAATGGCAAGATACTTTCCCTGAAGGACTTACAACTTAAATCACCAAATTGCAGGTAAAACAAAATAATTTTGTCTTTATAGTCTGAAGATAGCTGTGCTATCGAGAAATTTACCATTTTATCTGCTATAACTCTTAATTCTTACATGGCATTATGACTATTCAATAATTAGAGCAAGATCCTCTAGAACAAGAAGTTCTGTAACAGGCAGTTACATAACCAGTGGTCTTCCCTTCATCTTTCATCATCACTGGTCAGTATTTTAACATATTTCTTTAAGTTATTTTTATCAATATGTATGGAAAATTGTGATCAAGCACAAGTGTTCCCTGGTATCATAAAACGCAGTTTCACCAAATGTGCAAAAATACTAGAAAAATGTGCAAATAAAATTATTCCTACCTACTTCTACATGTTACTAACTTAAGCAATTTATAATGGTTCTACTCTTTTAACCCCAAATTTAAATTTTAAGCATTTTAAAATATTTTTGTATTGTCAGAATACACAAAATATTAATCAGGAAACACTGCACCACTCAACAATACTCAGATCAAATGAGTATAATCACCACAGTGTGAGAGCATCTGTGTGTCGTGTTACTTAGAACTGCACTGCAAAGATGCACATGCGCGCGCACGCACACATGAGAAGAAGAAAAAGAATTTTTTAAAAAAGACTCCCTCCTCTCAGGATGCCCAGAATGGAATGGCACTTCACTGTTTCAGCCCCCTGAGATCCAGAGCCAGCACATTTCTCCTTCAACTACATGCATGACCTTGGGGAAAGCCTACATTTCTTCTTCTATGAAACACCTCCTTTCCTATGTGGATTATGCTGCCAACGTGTGTTAAAGTTCCTGGTAAGAAATAGCAGTGCATACATGATTCCTTCTATTACATATTGTTGAGGAGGCCGGGCGTGGTGGCGCACGCCTGTAATCCCAGCACTTAGGGAGGCTGAGACAGGAGAATCACGAGTTCAAAGCCAGGCTCAGCAACAGCGAGGCACTAAGCAACTCAGTGAGACCCTGTCTTTACATAAAACACAAAATTGGGCTCGGGATGTGGCTCAGTGGTCAAGTGCCCCTAAGTTCAATCCCCAGTACCAAAAAACAAAAAAACAAAAAGGGCAACATAGTGTTGAAGAGGACAGGGCTGAAGTAGAGCTGCTCTCCCATGCAGCTCAGCTCCTTTTCTGATTCTTCTTTTCATATGTATCACCATTATCTTTGCACTCCATTTCAAAATCTCAATGAGTAGGTGGTATGCATTTCTCTAAAGCCCAGGAATGAAAAAATCAGCAAAATTTTGCCACTTTTACTCTACAAGTTTTATTTTTCTGCTACTTTATTATAAATAAAACCCATAACATTCAAGTAGTAGTTAGGAATAATTTTGTATGGCACACGCTTACATCATTTAATATTTTTGCAAACTTGACAAAAAGAGTGAGGTACCTTTTAAGTGCAATTTCATATTTAGTCAAGTAACAAGTCTAACTTTTCAATGAAAATTTCAATTTTTCAATAAAGCCCAATAAATTAGTAAGTATCAGACTAGTGCTGTGAAAAAACAAACATATTTATACATGCATGTCTCTTTGTCTTCAATCAACCTATACTCTGGTTGAAGGGATAAGGCAAGTAAGTAATCTCAGTTTCTTCTACTCTGCAGTTGGACTAACATGTACCCATCAATTCCTCCTGCCTTCCTGTGACCACAGAGCAGCTATATTTTCCAGGCTAAGGCCCACTCCTCCACTTCCGGACTCCACACCTCTCCCTTTCAGGACTTTTATGCCACAATTGCCACTCACTCCCCTTCCTATATGGTCCTTTACAGCTCACCTTTCAATGGAATCCTTCCCACTTGCTTTTACACACTCAAGTGTCTATTTGTTTTTTTTTTTATTTTTTTTAGTTGTAAATGGACCTTTATTTTATTTATTTAGATGTAGTGGTGAGACTTGAACCCAGTGCCTCACGCATGCCAGGCAAGCGCTCTACCACTGAGCCACACCCCAGTCCCATGCTATTTGCTTTTTTTAAAAGGAGATATATCTTAGAGGTGAAGAGAGAAAGAAAGTGGGTGAGCGCCTGCATCTTGGTAGCTGACCAAGGGCTACTCCAGCAGATGTGTGACTAGACAGTCCTTTGCTGCACAAGCAACTAGGATAAGGAAGTGGATGTCAATATCCACCCAATACTCCACAAGCCAAGCCACATGCCCTGGAGATAGGGCATCTCTTGTTAATTTGCAGAAGCACTGTAGGGCTAGAGGTGTCCACATGAACATCAGCCACCCAGCTAGTCCTGGAGGCAAACAGTAATCTAAGAGTCACCAGGATCCCTTCTTCCTCACACAGCTCACACATCCAATCCATCATCAAAGTTATTGATTTTACCTGCTAGCTTTCTCAGACCCACATGCTTTCATCCATACCCACAACCACCACACTGTATTGAATCACTATCACCTTTCACTGGAACTATGCAATAGTATTTCCCCACCTTCTCCAGTCCTCTCCAAATTATGAACACGGTTCCTCTTGGGGAACAGACCAACTCTCTCCAGTGTAGCCACAGAAGCAGGACAACCCCAGCTCAAGTTCACCATCCTCAGGAATGCAGTATTTCTAAGTCAAATGCTTCCATTATCCATCACATCATATGCTGCTCCTTTTTTCCCCCAAACATATATTACAGTGGTCCTTTTGCAGGGGTTGATGATTATCTGATCAACATTCATCTAACCCACTTGTCTTGAGTGCCTGGCATCTTTTGTTCACCTCTGCATCCCCAGCACTCAGCATGGTACCCAGCCCACAAATATTCCTAATTATTCTTTGGATCAATTAATAAACATGAAACCACTTTACCAATATGTTAGGAAGGATGGGGAAAAAAAATACATGATCAGTTACATCTGTACTGAAGAAATTTTTTAAAAAGAGAAATTTTCCTATGAGCAAGTTTAAAAGAAAAAAAATCTTTAATAAAATAAAAGGTGAGTAGATGGGGGGCAGGGCATCCTAAGACAGGGCACAATTCTGAGAACGCACAAGTGGAGCTGGGCCATGCTGAAAGAGACAGAGAAATGGGACGGAAGAGACAGGATGTGGGCAAAGGGTCACAAAGTAAAAGTTTACGATATCCAGGAGCTGAAACATGGGTAAATTGAGATTAATTTGACAAATAAAATCAGATACAGGAAGGGGTAGGAGTGGTGAGCTGCTTCAGAGATGCTCAGATCAGCAGCCTGGGTCTGATTACCGGCTGAGTGTGGGGAAGAAAAGCAGAGGGCAGGCTGAAATCTGAAGCAGCTGCCCAAGGCCACACCGCATGGAGGACGGTTTGTCGGTGTGACGGCCCTTCCAGAAAAGAGTGTGGATCAAGACAGTGTTCAGTTTATAATCACAGAGAGGAATGGAATCACAAACTGAGAGCTCTGTGGTCTCAGTTACTAAAGCATCATGAATTTGTGTTCCTCTCCTTTTTGGTAAGGAGTGTAGATTATTATTTTAAATTTACAATATTTTATTAAAATAGGATTAAGAACTTAGCCTAAAATGGTCTCTACAATTTAATGGGGAAAATGAAAGCTCAAATAGCCTGCTATCCTTGTCTTCTTGGTTCCTACCCATAGACCTTCCTGGACCAATGGGATGAAGGCAATACAATGAATTCTACCATGTTCTTCTGTAGGCCATTCATTCAGTGCTATGACCAATTCCTGGTCAAAGGCATTTTATGAAGAAATGCACACAAAGGGGAGGGAAATGGGTGCTATAAAACAATGGGTACAGTGTCAGTTTTACAAGTTGAAAAGAATTATACAGATAGACTGTGATGATGGATTAATGCCACAAATGTATTTAATACCACTGAGATCAATACTTAAAAACAGTTCAGACAGTAATTTTAGCGGCCGTGATGGCACACACCTGTAATCCCAGCAGCTCTGGAGGCGGAGGCAGGAGGATCATGAGTTCAAAGCCAGGTTAAACAACTCAGTGAGACCCTGTCTCTAAATACAATACAAATTAGGGCTATGGATGTGGCTCAGTAGCCAAGTGCCCCTGAGTTCAATCCGTATTACCAAAAAAAAAAAAGACATTAAATTTTATGTTATGTAAATTTTGCCATACAATCAAAAGAAATGGGACACACTCACCTGATGGTTGCTATGAAGGCCTTGACATGTTCACACCTCCCTGGAGTAGTCCCTGCCACACTGTGCCTGGCCATGTAACTTGCTCTGGACAGAGAAACAGCAGCCAACTTCAGGCTAACAGACTTGAAAAGTTCATGAGCATTGGGTTTGCCCTCCCACCTGCTACCATGTCAACAAACCTAGGTCAATCCACTGGAACAAACAGTTCAGTGTCTTTGTGTGTGTGTGTTGGTGTCTCTCTCACATACACATACACACACAGCCCTAGCTAATCAACCACCAGCTGACCATAAAATGCAGGTAGTTCAAATGAGACCAGTTCAAATTGCCAACCCACGAAACTGTGAGCTAAGCAGATGGCTGATGTTTAAAGCCACTAAGTTTCAGGATGGTCTGTTACACAGCAACAGATAACTGATAAAAATCCACTAGGAGAATGAAGCTCTAGGTACCTGGGAACATGAGCAAATTCCTCATCACTCACATTCTAGTAACTGAAAAGCACTGACAGGGAAAGGATTGGTGTAAGATTTTAACTTTACAATCAAAATCACAATCTCCACCTTCTCACAAGCTTGTCAATGGACACCCAACCACACACACACACCACCCAGACAATCCTCACAACTAACCCTAATGTGTTTTCTGCCCAGACTATGTAAACGAGGAAATTGAAATCAAAGGAACTAAGTAATTCTCCTCCAATCACAACACTAATGAGTGGAGGAGCTGGTATTCAGTATTAGATCTCGCTAATTTTATAGCTCGGATTTTTCCTCTATTTTGTTCTGCCTCCAAAAACAACACTGCAGGGGAGAAAGCACAAGCCTGCACTGCCCAACAACTCTGTAGGGAGCATGATACCCAGAGATGAGGATTAGCACAAGGCAGAAAATCACCATTCCTCAAGACACACATGCTCCACAGAGAACCTGAGCAAGCAACAATGGTGTTGAGCCTCCAAGAAAGAGGGAGCACAGGCTTCTGTAACTCCCCAGGAAGTCCAAAATGTTCCCTCAGTTTACATGGAGTTGTTACTGAGCCAGACACCTATCAAAACAGCAATTTTTTCCTCACCCAAACCCATCTTTCTAAATAGAACTTTGAAAAATTGTAATTGCCTGACAAAAAGTTGCTCTGAGAATCATTAAATTAAGAAATATTCCCATTACCTAGTGTAGGCAGCTACACAAAAGAACTATGATACAATAATAATCCACACTGTGATGATTACATAGGGAGAAGCCACAACAAAATCTTTTCATAAGAAATGGTCTCCTCATTAAATTTAAGAAGATCCATGCATTCCCAACTAAACATCCAAGTATGACCACAGAGAAAAACAAAAAGAGGAAAAATAATCTACTTAGCGTTGAGACACTTAACTTTGAAGGGAAATAAAAGGGATGATCCTCTAAATATAAGATACTGAGATGTTGCAGGGGTGCAGTGGTTTTGGCCTATAATCCCAGACACTCAGGAGGCTAAAGCAGGAGGATCGCAAGTTCAAGGCCAGCCTGGGCAACTTGGCGAGGCTGGCCTTAAAATTAAAAAATCAAAAGAACTGGGGATGTAGCTCAGTGGGGTAAAGCATCCCTGGATCAATCCCCAGTACTTAAAAAAAAAAAAAAAAAAAAGATACTGAAATTTTAAGACTTTGTACAAAGAGACAAATTCCTGACTGAAAAAGACTGGCACCCTGAGCTGTGATCTCTTCCACCCCAATGACCATTGCCTAGTATTTGAGAACTCAGGACATAACTTAGGGGCATTTTATTTGTGCTCTCTCACATAGGTAAGTGACTAAGCTTTTGCTGCTGTTTATGTAAAGATGTATTAATTATGATTTTTTTTTCCACTTAAGTTCTGCTGATTTGGTCAAAGTGCTGCTACATATATATTACTATTTTCAACAAACTGTGAGTAACAAGTTCACATTAGGGTACATACTGTGTTCATTTTCTATCATATGATTTTCCAGCCCAAACATACATTATTCACAAAACCTTGCTCAGCTCAAAAACTAAAGCATAATTCAAATGAACAGACTGCGTTAACCTGTGAAATCAGCCCACCACTGCTGAAAACAACTGTGCACTGAGGAAACTGTAAGCTTGCCAAAGCTGCGACGCTACTGTCCTCGTGTCATCTTCTCCATCACTCCACTTAGAAAGCATGCATCAGGCACTGGTCTCCTCTTCAGAATGTAAGTGGCTTTCCCAAGGTCACATGGGAAGTGAGGAGTCTAAATTAGAACCAGGCTCTGACTCCAGAACCTGTGCTCTTAACTGCTGGGTTACACTGCCTCCCGTGGCTATAGCAATGGTGACAGTGCATGGAGCCTTTGCAACCTTCCCACTCACACTCCACTGGATTGGTTGAACTGGCTCCTGGCCAGTGCCCAAGCTGGCAATCCTTTTAAGTTTCTACAGCTATGCAGTCACTTGATGTGGCGTCATCTCATTATGACAGACCATATGCAGTAATCTCCTAATTCTGCGGTACTGATTCCTCTGGGTTTGATGTGGTCTTTATCTAGTTTGGACTGAGATATAAATGGAACCCTGGTTTTCATAAGGTCAGTACAAGTCTCAGTATAGCGTCAACTGACAAGCTCCACAACCAGTTAGGTAACATATACCTATTCCAGAACAGTCATTGGCAGTTATAATTACTCTAAGATAGTAAGCCTCTACAAATGTCCCAGACACAATTTATGAAGGTGAAAAGCTGTCAATATGGTTATAAAGAGTCTAGGGCAAACAATCATCAAGTATTAATTTAGTATTTAGTTTCACTTCTACTGATCTTTTGAAATTTGGCTGTTTAGAATTTGAAGTATTTCCATACAAATAATCTCAAGCTACCACAACAATAACAACAATCAAGGGGGAAATAACACTTTATCTAACCCATTATGCAACTGAGAGAATAGAATGAAAACCCTTGAAGTAAGTGGAGGGAGGGGTAGAGGAGGAGTTGAACTGTTTATTTCTTATTCCAATTTCCACTGCCTTCTCATCCCCATCCACCAGTAGAAGGAGGCTCTGAGGGAGGAATAGAAAAGTTATGATATATTCCATAGCCAGTGGGGAGAGAGACAGAGCTGGTTAGAGCAAAACAAGACGCATGAGGCTTTAAAAACAACAAAACTAAAAAGTGAAAAGCAATAAAATAGGACTCACTCTAAATGACTAGAAACAACAGTCAAAATATACCAAGTTTGGCAATTTTGAAATCATTTTAGTTATTCTGGGTAGTCATATAATTTTTGGTGACATTAATGTATTTGGTTATATCATCTAAAATATAGAAATCTATGTGCTGAAGCAGAGAAGCCCTTCTTATGTTGGGCAAAGCCCAGCTCCTACATTTTGTTATAACCTAAATCCACACTGCCATACTGAAATCACTCCCTATTTAACCACATGACACAAGGGGAAATCCAGAAGAGTCTGCTAGCAAAATATCCCATAGGTAGTAGCTACTAACATACTTTCAATCTTTTCTTTCAAAAATGTTTACATCTTATTGCTCTCAAGTTGCACAGTGCTCCTTATAATGTCAAAAAGGCACTATCTACCACCTTTATTTGAAAGCTCCACAGTCATACCAACAGACACCAAGGTTTTGCAAACCTTTACACCTCTGTTGCATGTTCTCTTCACTAAGAAAGGAAGTAGGCTATAACAATATCTATACAGCTCAGTTTAATGAATGCCTGACACTGCCAGGCATTGAGGTAGGTACTATTAGTGACCCCATCTATGACAAGGAAACTGAAGCACAGGCTACTTGATCAAGGTCCCAAAGGTATGAAGTGTTGGAACCAACTTTGAACCCAGGCAGTCTAACTGCAGAGCCTTTACCTCTAAGACTTATGCCTACCTCTGTCAACTTCTATTTAAGAAATCTTTAAATTCCTATCATTTTATCTGAAATTTATTCTTTATCACTGGTGGACAATGACTCTCTGAAGTCATTACAGTGGGTCTACATCTGCATTTGCAGAAGACTAGCCTGTATTCTTTTTGTATTGACCTCACACTGATGCAAATTCCTCTCAAAATTATGCAAGATACAGAAAACTGAAGGGGACCATTCCTAGCTTTGTATCACTAACTAGATTTTAAACATCTTACAAACAGAAACCATTCCTTTTTCTACTTTTGAATATATACAATATGATCCTAGTGCTAACACTCAGAATCTATAGTGAAATACCTGATTGTTGTCAAGCTAAGCTTTACATTTCTCGTTTTACTGTGAGTTTGAATAGATTTTGGCATCACTCTTGTGGAACAGTCTTGGTGACACTGTTTTATGGTAGTCAATGTGTTGACAGCAGTCTGGCAGATTAACACTATAAAAAGTTGCCCACTGTCTGCTCGCATTAGGTCCAGTATCTGAGCAGGGTAATGTTGAAATGCCTGACTCACAAATCCATCTGTGCTGTATTCTATGTGCTAAGCATGACGTCCGGAAGAAGGAAAGAGGTGGTGTCCAGTGTGACATACAGTGAGGACATCTTTTCACTAAAGATTAGAGGCCTAAGTTCCAATTTTAGATACATTCAAATGAGTTTACTTTTTGTTCCATGAGCAAAACTGCAAAGCAAATGATTGCAAGCAGAGTTGTTTTGTTTTGTTGGTAATGGGGATCAAACCCAGGATCTTGTGTGCATGCTAGGCAAGGACTCTTCCCTGCGCTACATACTCAAGTGTGTATGTATTTCTTTCTTTCTTTTCACTCATTATCATAGTGATTCAAAGATACTTTTCCCTCACATTTTGATATATAAGGAATAGGATACGTCTTATTAACTGATGCCCTCTTACATTTAATCATACAAAAATAAAATATAGTTGCTTATATATTCTGGATTCTATGGTTCTGAAGTTTTATGTTACTATTAACTGACGTATTAATAATTAACTTAGGGGACAATGCTAACAACTTGCCACTGCTTTTCCCTTTCTTACCCTCCTTGGTCTGCCATAGTGATACAAAAAATGAGAGTAAATTAAAGGTAATGTAACTTGGAGAGAAAAACTTTGAAGCTATTTTATTATAAGTGCAAAGCTGTTGCCCTCCTGTGAAGAAAACACAGCCTCAAAGTCTCCAGGCTGAAAGCCGCCCAAATGTGTTTCTTCTGTGAGAAAGACACAATTCCAAGGTGAAAGAGTTCCAGATGCCAAAGCCTTCCTAACCTACATAAACTCATGCCAAGACACAATAAGCCTTTTAACTCAAGCGCAGAAGTCTCAAGGGGTTTCTCCTCCACCTCCCAAATATCAAAATCATGCTCACATATTTAAACAATTAGGCGTGATGTACAGAAGCTAGCACTAAATAGGTCTGAAATCTGAGTGCTGAATGTGCAGTCAGACTAGCCAAATTCAGATTTCATCCATAGAAAAATTTTAAAAGATGATTGTTTTACTTCACTTCAGAAAAGAAAAAAAGGAGGGAGGAAGGATGGGCAATTTCTTTTAAATTCAGTTTACAGCAGAATAAAATTTCTTTAGCATAGGAAAAACACTGCCAAGCAGTCTAGGAAAAAAGAAAGCAAAACAGGCAAAAGTTGCAAGTATTTGTTTCAGATATCAACTGGTTAAAATGGAATTTTAAAAAACCTGCTCCTGTCTACACTATAAAAATGCTGAAAAACTGAGTCCTTCCAGACACAGTAGCTTCTTGTATTTTATTAGCCCTTCAGCATAAAATATGAAAAATATAGCCAGGTGCCAATGGCGCATGCCTGTAATCCCAGTGACTCGGGAGGCTGAGGCAAGAGGATCCCAAGTTCAAAGCCAGCCTCAGCAACTCAGTGAGGCCCTAGGCAACTTAACAAGACCCTGTCTCAAAATAAAACATAAAAAGGGTTGGGGTTGGAGATGTGGCTCAGTGGTTAAGCACCCCTGGGTTAAATCCCTGGTACCAAAAAAAGAACTGAAAAATATTAAAAATAGAAGCACTAAAATAAAAACTAATAATGAATAAAATGTTCATTATGCAAATAATAAATATTTATAGAGTTCTGATAATACAAATAACAGGGTGTGGAGTGTTTTAGATGCATTATTGCATCAACCCACATAAGCCCATAAGTCATCACCATTCCCATGACACAGCTGAAGAAACTGAGGCTTACATAATTTGCCTAAGATCACAGAGCTAAAATGTCACTTGTCCAAAGTCATACAGCTAGTAGTTGAGCAGGAATTCAAAACAAATCCGGTTAACTTGTGGCTGATGTATTTCCCCTAGTCTTTTTCTATGCTTATGATTAACCTGTACAAAATCAGGACCACAGTTAATACATTGTTAGATTCTCTACTCTTTTATACTTTATATTTTTTCAAAAACATGATTTTAATAACTGCATGATATTCTAACATAAGAACAGACTATATATAAATTTAACCATTCTCAATTTTTCACTGTCTCAAAGTGCTATGACTTCTTACTCATAACAGTTGCTAGGCTTTCAGACTGTTCTCTAGGATAGATGACTGCTACAACTGAGATGCCCACATCCCTATACATACAATCTTCATTTCTTTCCAAAATGTTCGAACTTTTGAAATTTGGGTAACCATGAGGGTGCAGGTCTCATGTATTCTGACAGCATGAAGAATATTTCTTGAAGTCTTTGCAACTTGGTAAGAAGGAAAGAAGTTATCTCATTTTAATTTGCTCTTTTAGTATTCCCATAATTTGGAAATTTTTGTGTTTACTGACAAGTTTTCTTTCTATCCATTCCCTACTTATATCCATTACTGGTTTTCTAGTGGGCTGTAAGTGTATTGTTTTGCATACATAAAAATTAGTCAATTAGAGCAGAAAACATAGGTGACAGCTATTCCTAATGCTAGAACATACACACCAAAAATAAAGTTTAGCTACCATAGAGGGAGAAACTTCAATCTGCAAGTATATCTGTACAGCCCTCTTACATTGTCCCAAACTACCACTGTGCTATTTTGATTCTGAAAATGTAATATTAATATTCTATTATAATTCTATCATACTGTTTCTCATGCTGTGAGAATATTTATGAAAGTAAAGTCAAATTACATGAGAATAGTTTTAGCATCATTTTTACAAGACTTTGACTTTATTTTAAACTTTTTTAAATGTTGAAGACTGGGGTTTTACATAGCTCAATGGTAGCATGCTTGCCTAGCACGCAGGAGTCCCTGCTTCAACCCTCAGCATCACAAAAACAAAAAAGTTAAATTTTTGCCTGTTTTTGACCTACAAGTTGCAGGATCTCAACAGTGAGGTAGCATTATTTCAGAACCTTTCTAATGTGATCTTTTTATAAAATATCTTGTTCTACTCAAATGTTTTCTATTTTTGGATGAAGTTTTTTCAAGTTCCAAATATCAAACCTGAGTTCTCCTGAAAGGAGGTTTTCTAAGCCATTTTCCACTCCAGTCTGGACTCCAGGAGTGACTGGCTCTCACTCTCTTCCTGGGTCCAAAGTTGTGTCTCTCTTCCTCTCCTACTCAATTTTCCCTACCCTCGCCAGAGCTCAGTGCCTCCTGGCCAGGCTTTTTCAGCAGCCTCTGACTTTTTGCCTCTAGTCTCTCTTCAACTGCAATCCATCACATGTTGCCAAACTAACCTTTCATCTCCATTTCCACCACATAACACAAGCCAGGATCTCACCCAATCTGAACTCCCAATTTCACCATAGCTCAACCCTCCCTACCTATCCAACCTGTGGCCCTTCAGCAGGCCAACCTAAGTCCACTCCAATCCTCCCTGAGCCTGGACAGCAGGCCCCTTGCACTGAAGGTTGAAAGGAAGAGGGGACAGAAATGTGCCAGTGGCTGTGTCCTCCAGAGTGCCACAGCTCCTGATGAAACACCCTCCCTATGCGGGAATGGGGGACAGAAGGCTACAGAAGGCTACAGTCCTGGCTCCTGCAGGCTGTTCTGGGCTGGCTGGCTGTTTCCTACCAGAGCTCTTGGCTGGTATTCTATGATTTTGTTCATGCTACCACTCAGTTTCTCCATCCTCTCAAAGGAAAGGGCAAATCACACCTTCCTGATTCTTCTCCACCACTACACTAACCACACATCACATCTTCTCAGCACTTAAATTACCTATAGCACTGTTACCATCCATGTGGTCATATGAGTTAAACTGTACTTCCTAACTAGAGGTAACATTTTTAGTATCTCCCACACAGATTAGCATGGCTTTGATTTTACACCAGCATACCCTCACCAACAGTAAAGTCATAACAAAAAATTAGCAGAAACATCCCAAAGATCTGCACAACATAATTCTTATCTATCTTTAAAAGGAGTTAATAAATTTTCAAGCCGGGCGCGGTGGCGCAATCCTGTAATCCCAGCACTTAGGGAGGCAGAGACAGGAGAATCGCGAGTTCAAAGCCAGCCTCGGCAATGGCGAGGCACTACGCAACTCAGTGAGACCCTGTCTCTACATAAAACATAAAATAGGGCTGGGGATGTGGCTCAGTGGTCGAGTACCCTTGAGTTCAATCTCCAGTACCAAAAAAAAAGAAAAGTTAATAAGTTTTCAACAGGCACATCCATGTTTCCAAAAGCCAAAAAGGTATTTCTAGAAACCTCACACAACTACCAACTGTTCTTTAGAGATAGAAATCTGAAAACATTATTGAATTCCTTCCTTGTCTTTAATGACCATGCCTTTGTATTCACTGAAGTCCTTAGAATTGACCTGGATAAGCCCAGTTTTCTGAAACACATTCCTGAAATCCTGCTTGTAAGGCAAATAAATGTCTCAATGTGGGTATCACCAAATAGGTCCATGGTGCTGACATCTCACTCTGCAGAGGGTTCTTAGGCCAGCTCACTTCAGCAAGTGACTCCTCCCCAGAAGGTCTTCAGTGCTAGTTTAATACTTTTCTCTCTGATATATAATAGACATTATTGTGATAACCTAGAATAGCACTGGATTAACCCCCAGTGTTCCCTAAGTAGCTAATGATAACAATGCTTCAATCAGATGCCAGGAATGTGCTAACAGGGCCACAGTAACCTCCACTCACCCACACTCTGAACCAGCTGGGACGGGACAAGGAGAGCTGGCACCTGTATCACTGGCAATACTAGGACCACCCTACACTAAGATGGAAAGCCTTCACCCATACCCTAGCTCGTGGAGGCCACCCCACAAGACCTGCAGAGGAGCAGAGTTGGAAGCAGCCCCCTCACCCGACCCCCACCACTCTGCAGGCACCCTGAGGAAGGCTCATGGCAGGAGCTTCAACCCTTCTGGGGAACTCCAGTCAGGATGGGAGAGTCTCCAGGACACAGAGGCCAGTCCAGGGAACTCTCTCCACAAAGGAGCAGGAAGGAAACAAGGTGACATTCTCCCCAAACACTGTTCACTGCCCTGCTCCTGTCTGCACAAGGAGGCCTGGGACTATGATCTAACAGACACAGGTGTCGAGGAGAGCACAAGGACACAGGATGCAAGACATGCATGCCCTGAAATGATGGATTTGCAACAGCCCAGCAGCTGCTTGTGCCAGCAGCCAGAATGCAAAGTCTAGGTTTCAAGAGAAAGAGTTGGGTGTGCAGTCTCACACTTTCGTTGGGGAAGTTATGACTGAGAAGGACAGGAGTTGGGGGAGATACTCAAATCAATACAGTTTTAGGAGTTATTCGCCTGGAAACAAAAGCTGAAGCTACAGGCCTTAATTAGACTCTACAGAAGATCAAGAGCAAAACCTCAAGTCTGGACTGTATTCAGAAAGCAGGAAAGAAAGGAAGGAGAATAGAGGAGGCAGCTCATAGGAAGGCTCCCTGTCAAGACCCAGAACCACAAGTATGAAGGCTGGATGCTTGGTAAGGACTTAATTGGAAAAGGGGAGAACAATGGCCAAGAATAGCTATGTATATGTGCTTCCTTTACACCTTCCACACAAGCATGCTGACTTACCCAGAATCATGCTAACAAGTCCTATAAGACAGACAGACCCACTCATTGAACTACCTTTTAAGAAGACTCTCATTCTCAACGTTATTACATGCCTTTGGAAATAACACCAGCTTGATATGGGTTGCTCCACAACAGTTACTGCTGCTTATCAAATCTATCAGCCTTGCATACATCTACCACATAAACCAAACTACCCATAAAACAATTTTTTGTCAGTTTTTAAAATTTTTCATATTTTAAAAATTGGCACACAGTAAAACTGTGGAGTTTAGTGTACAGTTTTATGAATTTTAGCACATGTAGGTATATTAATATAAGTAAAACCATGATTAGGATATAGCACAATGCCACCCCCTCCCCAAAAAAAAAACTCCCTTTGTAGTCATACCTTCCCCCTATCCTTAACCCTTGGCAAGCACTGACCTAATCACTCCATGGAAGGAATGAAAATAAAATTTAACAAATAAATACAAAGCAAATGATCTTCATCCCCTTAATGCCACTTTTTTGGGGGGGCAGAAGGGTGAGGGAGGCAACTAGGGATTGAACCTAGAAGCTCTTTAGTACATTCCTAGTCTTGTTTTTTTTTTTTTTCTTTCTGAGACAGGGTCTCATTAAGTTGCTGAGGCTGGCCTCAAACTTATGATCCTCCTTCCTCGGCCTCACAAGTCTCTTGGATTATAGGCATCTGCCTCTGTGCCAGCTCTTTAATGCCACCTTTGAAGATAATAGTCTCAAATTAATTGTCAGTCTTCACCTTGTGTAACTGGTATGCCAAACAGCTACATTTCACTCATTTACATGTATGAGAGTAACATTACTTCCAACATTCCAAAATATACTCTTAAGAAGCAACTAGATACATATTCAGACTATGGGTGACCTAGCAAAATTTTAATTCAACAAATCTGATGTGCAGTTGACTGCATTTTTACAGTAAAAATACAAGAGATACAAAGGTAAATTGTATAAAGATATGAATGACAGCTTCAGTGCCCTGAATAAGACCCATTTTCTCACCTCTCACCTAGTGTTAGTGAAACGAGGCAAATCATTGGCTATACTCAATAGCTGGCCCAAGACTCTTTTTTTTCAGTGCTGATAACCAAATGCAGGGCCTTACACATGTTAGGTAAGCACTTTAACACTGAGCCACATCCCCAGCCCCTCCAAGAAGTCTTTTAAAGAGCAGGTTGAGAGTCACTTACTTTACAGGGGCTGGGGTTGTGGCTCAGTGGTAGAGCATTTGCCTAGCATGTGTGAGGCACTGGGTTCAATCCTCAGCACCACGTAAAAATAAGTAAATACAATAAAGGTATTGTATCCATCTATAACTCAAAAAAAAAAAATTAAAAAGTCACTTTACAGGTATACTCTATAATAAAGGTGTTAGTGTTACTATTGTGGTAGTGATCCATGAAAGATAATTCCAATGATATTAGCATTTCCCTGAGTTCTGAAAATCGTGAGCTGTGGAGAATGACAGGGAGTCCTCAACTGTCAACCATTCTGCTTGGACAGCCTGAGCTTCTGTGAGGATCCTACAGACTATCCATCACCTTTCTTTCACCATGCCAAGATGGATGACAGTCAAACAACAGCTAAGATGCAAATTTTTCAGCTAGAACACAGTAGCATGGCCTGCCAGACAATAATTCGGCTCTAGCAGTGTCACCACCTGTGTGCTCAACAGTGTCAGAAATTACCTATTTCGTTCAATTTGGTCCTTATTAATGCATCTGACAGCATATAAGACAGAGTTTTCCTTTTCCTACTAGATGCCAGCAGTGAAATGAAATGGTTCTTGGCATCCCAGGCTAGCAAGGGGTTCTGTATAAACTGGTTCATACAGCAGTCCAGATTGGTGGTGGTGGTGGTTGTTTTAATAAGTTGAAAATTGAAAAGCTTAAAATGAAAATTCTGGCAATAAATATATAACTGAAACAAACACTGAAATTTCAAATGCACCAAAAATAACAAAACTTACTTTTTATCTAGAAGCTCATGATATTCAAGCTAGACAACTATTTATTTAATTATGAAAAAAGCTACAAATGTACAAAATACAGAAATGCATCATTACAGACTATTTCTATGAGGCAAACTACTGTTAGGAGTTGGGATTACATCCTTTTTTTTCCCCCCAATTTCCTGGCAAAGGAACATCAACCCCGGAACATATAATCAATCTAACTGATTTATACATTTGAATTCTATACCTACAGGAATAGAGTAACAGACCACTTAATAGGAATACATTTGTGTGTGTATGGGGGGGAGTGAGTGTGGCGGGGGGTGCTAGGGATGGAACCCTGGGCCTTGTACCTGTTAGGCAAGTGCTCTACCATGAGCTACACCCCTATCTCTTAGGCAATAAAATCTTATGGGGCCACTGCATATGCAGTTCTTCACTAACCAAAATGTCTTTATGTGGCACATGACTATCTTTGTGTATATGATTGTCAAAGATGGCCTTTTGTCTCGTAGGTTAGCAGAGCAGTTTGTATTTTATGGAGGCTTCATATTCACACAAGTTAATGTGTAAACAAGGAACGAGGACTGTAAATGAGAATCTAAACCGCATCCCAGGTTTCTAAGTAGGCAACTCTAGTCCTGTGCAGTGAGAGAAAGATGCCAAGTGAATTAAACCTTGGATAAACACTGGGGAGAAACTCTGAGAAAACCAATTCTGTAATAAATTAAATACTTTAATGTTGGTTGTGTGTAGAACTGATCAATAAAAACAGAGTTGGGAGCCAGGTGCAGCAGCAGATGTGTGTAATCCCAGAGATTCTGGAAGCTGAGGCAGAGAAGATCACAAGATCAAGGCCAACCTCACCAACTTAGTGAGACCCTATCTAAAAATAAAAAATAAAAAGGCCTGGGAATGTAGTTCAGCAGTAAAGAGCCCCTGGGTTCAATTCACGAAAGGAAGGAAAAGAAAAGAGGAGGGAGGAGGGGAGGAGGCAGGCAGGCAGGGCTAGAACACTAGTAAGTTTTGCAATGAGCATGTGTCTTTTAGGTGGAAAGTGTAGTCAACTGATAAGATATGGCATCTGAAGAAGAGAGGCCTCACTAACTATAGTCCGTTAATAGCCTCTCAATTTCTCTCCAGGAGCTGTCCTAGAAAGTACAGGTGTGTAAGATCTTGATCTATGTTCTTCCTACCCTTCTAAGATCTGGGTTATTTTGATGGGACCACTCAAAGCAATTTCCATAGAGCAGTTAATGCTACAGGCTATTAAAATGAGTGTCCTCATTTGAGTCAACTACACCTATTAAAATTTGTGATCTTGGGCAAATTTATTAAACAATTTCTAAAATTCCATTTCATCAACTGTAAAATAGCAATTATTGTTCCTGCCTCCCTGTTTTGACTAATCCTCCTCCAGGATTCAGTGAAAACAGTTTATGTAAATAGCTTAGCAAAACGCTAACTTGCACAAAGTCCATTCTCCATAAATGTCAGCTATTCAGATCAACTGTAGCTACTTCTTTTTAAAAAACATTTTTACTTTGATACAATTTCAAAGTTGGAGGAACAGTACAAGCATCTCCCATAAATTCACATTTATCAATTATTTATATTTTATCCCATTTACAGTCACTTTTAAGTGAAAATAAAATAGAATGAGAATTGTCTATATGCCATCTCTTACATTTCTGTGTCAGCACGGTTAACAGTGTAATTCTCAGGAAGCTAGCCCAGCTTTTTCCCTTTCCTGAGGACAGGAATTTTCTCACATTTAACCGTCACTCATATCCCAGACTCCACTCCCAAACCTTCTCTGGGTTTAGATCCCATCTTGTCTCTTCCTTACACAGTAAATGGAAGTTCAGAAATAAGGACTAAGCCAAGCATTCTGAGATCTAAGGATCTGGAGTTCCTACAGATCTTGAGAACACGCTGTGGTCTCTGGTCAAAATCAGGAAGTTCAGCCGGGCACAGTGACACACGCCTGTAATCCCAGCACTTTGGGAGACTGAGACAGGAGAATCTTGAGTTCAAAGCCAGCCTCAGCAACCACAAGGCACTAATCAACTCAGTAACACACTGTCTCTACATAAATCACAAAATATGGCTGGGGATGTGGCTCAGTGGTTGAGCACCCCTGAGTTCAATCCCTGGTACCAAAAAAAAAATCAGAAAGTTCTAACATTCCAAAACAGAATTAATATGCAATGCCACTCATCAATCAGGATAACCTTAGTCACCACGTTCAGAGAAATACAGGTTCAGGAGAAAGAAGGAATGACTGGAAAATCAGCCATAATGCAGATTGTCTTTAAAGCTAGAAAGGAAGAACCCCCTCAAAGTTGGAGGGTGTTTTTTTTTTTAAATATCTATTTATTTATTTATTTATTTATTTATTTATTTATTTATTTATTTATGGCGCTGAGAGGGTTTTTTTTAACCTTTATTTATTTATTTATTTATTTATTTGTATGTGGTGCTGAGAATCGAACCCAGTGCCTCACACATACTAGGCAAGTGCTCTACCATTGAGCTACAACCCCAGCCCAAAGTTGTAGGTTTTAGGACCAGAGATACCTGAATCATGTCTATGTAATCACCAAGAGGATTATGTAAATAACACCAGGTTGCTCTGCTGGACAAAGGTATATGTAAATATTAATTTTCAAAAGTCTACTCCTGGGCTGGGGTTGTGGCTCAGTGACAGAGTGCTTGCCTAGCACATGTGAGACACTGAGTTCAAACCTCAACACCACATAAAAATAAATTTAAAAAGGTACTGGGTCCATCTACAACTAAAAATTAAAAAAAAAGTCTAGTACTCAGGAAAAGTGTAAATTGTCACCAATCACTATTGCAAGTCACTCATTCTTGTGACCATGGTTTGAAATTATGGTTTGGTGAACTTTTGGATTAAAAACAAATTAAGATACATGGTTTCAAAGGTTCAATGATTAAAATCAGCTAGTAAAAACAGTAACTGCTCAATAAACATGGCATATGCTCTGCCCAGTGCCTCTGTTACAGCATCTTACCCATCTTCACCAGGCCTTAGGAACCTAGCTATATTTTTATATCCGTTTTTATTTTTCACACCCTGATTTGTCTACTGTACGAGTTCAAGTTCTCAGCTACCACAAAATATGCCCTCCACAAGAACAATCATTTTCCTCATCTCCATGGTCTAGGAAGAGTCTCAAGAGTCAAAAATGTAGACTTTGGTCAATCTTAGGTAATAAGATATCCCAAGATGTCCCACAAATGCAGAAGACACAGAGGAAATAGGAACAAAAACAATCTGGGCTGATAAAACAGAGAGCAAAGGGGTAGGATATATGACTACAGTGTATTGCTGGTATTTTTGCTTATTTGATGCAAGCTTCAAATAGTTCAGTGGCAACAGTATCATGAAGGTTCTGACCTTCAAGGTTCAACACAGATTCTGTTGTCTGGCAAGCATCTGGCCAGCGTAGATTCAAATCTCTCCTCCCCCCATACAAGTGTTGCACTGTCCTGAGCAATGTAACCCCTCAGCCCTCTCAATCTCCTCATCTGTAAAATGGGAATAACAATTCTACTTAGTACTTGGAGTTGTTCTGATGAGTAAATTAAATGATCTATTAAAACACCAGCTGGGGAGCTGGGATTATGGTGCAGTGGTAGCGTGCTCGCCTAGCATGCGTGAGGCACTGGGTTCGATCCTCAGCACCACATAAAAATAAAATACTCTGTCCACCTACAACTAAAAAAAAATAAATATTAAAAAAAAAAAAAACACCAGCTGGGTTCCATGGTACAGCCAATATCTAGCATTTGTAAGGCACTGAATCCAACCTCCAACACCAAAAAATAAAACAACAACAACAAAAAAAACCACTCAGTGGAATATCTAGCCAACTCAAAATGCTCAATAATTATTAACTAGTGATTATGGTTATTTCATTTATTTTAAAGTTCATTCTTTCTGCACAATTTTACTTCACTGCCCCAACACACGAGGAAGGGGGTACTGTTTCTAAATTGAATCAAGATTTTAAAATTCTCAGGATGAGTCTGCATGATTTTTCTGACAAGATCAATACACCTGCAATTGGTCAAAGAAAAATTTCAAGCACAAACAAGGTCAAGTACACAAGAATATAAAATACTGCAATAAAGACTTTTTCAAAAGTTCACTTTAAGAATCTAGACTTAAGTTTCACTACACTTTAAAATACATAAAAACTAAGGCATATTTTTATTGTATACCTGTGCTCAAATTGATTTTATAATTCACTTAGTGCACCAGCAGGCACTGTGTTGGAAACTAAAAGCATGTTTAAAATTCTTCAAGAGACTTCTCACTATTTACCTGCTTAGTATTATGTTAAAGATGTTTAATGGTTTTTAGGTGTGTTGAAATAATATGCACATCTATAATTATGTCTTAATATCAACAACAGATTTCTAAATGTTTATGCTTTCTTCTCAAAAGGATAAAAAGGGGACAAAGTGTACTCTTTAAGAGGTTAAGATAATCTCCCAAACCTACTGCAGAACTAGAAGGAAAACTAATTACCAAGCAAGATTATCACATACTCTTTATTAGACACACTGCAAACACTATGTGGAAATCTGTGTCAAGTTGAGACTAGGGAGAGTAGGTGACATATCAATACTAGCATGTGTGTCTACTTCCCTGCACAAATGCTGGGTGTGGAAATGCTAGCTGCCTGCAGTCCCTGCTCAGAAGCAGTGGTTCTTTGCCCCACCTGCACACTGATGAAATACGCGGTAGGAAACTCAAATCCAAATCTGCTACATGACCTATGCTGCCGCCTCAGCCAGTGCAGAAGCCAAGAGGGAAGGAGGTCCCCAAAAACGTACCCTGCATGCCTCCACTAAAAGCCATATCACAGGAACCTGCATGAACTTTTCCACTTACAGCTTGTACCCCTCAGATAAAATTGATCTCTCAACCCATAAGAACACACCACTGACTGGACAAAATTAAAAAATCTGTTAAGGGAGTCTTTAAAAATAAAGCCAGCAAGATGAAAACACACTTAGAAATAAACTGCCGATAAGTAGGTGGCAAAAGATCATCTCAAGCTAAGATCAGTACACCAAGGTTTTGTGCTATTCCACACTCAGGAAGCTTACTTACCTTGAATTTAAATCTACTCAAATCACTCAAAACCATTAGAGGCAGAGCCAGGCACCAGTGTACACCTGTAATCCCAGTAACTCAAGAGGCTGAGGCAGGAGGACTGAAAATTCAAGGCCAGCCTCAGCAACTTAGTGAGACCCTATATCATACAAAAAGAACCCGGGATGTACCTCAGTAGTAAAGCACTCCTGGGTTCAATCCCCAGTACCAGAAAAAGAAAAAGAAACCTACTAGAGGTGAAGGCAAGACTTCCAATGAGTCATGTCCCCACAACCAATGTTAGTCTCTACATTAGCCTATGAAGCCACACAATCTTGCCCATCTGAAGTTAATCTGCCTGATAAGTCAGTGGGCACCAGAAAGGCCTAGGAGAGACACATAGTAGCAACAAAAGCACCTTTGAAACTGACCCCTTACCAAAGACACTAAGTCTCAGGGAGAACATCTTTACGCACACCAAGAAGAAAATCTGATCTATACCAACAACAACAAAGGATTACTTTTAAGCTAGCCAGAATAAATACAAACATTTACTCTAAAAACCTTTTTCTGTTTCAAGGTTAGTGTTCAGAATTTTCATAATTTGTTATCTCATGTAATATTAAAGTCTGATATTTAGAAGCTTTTCTGGATTTATCTATCCACTAGCAATCATGCAGTGTAATCCACTTTTTATAATAACAGAATGGCTTTGAAGATAATTTACATATTAAACTGGTTTATACACACTCACCTAAAAAACATGTGTATAGGGCTGTTATTTTTCTACACAATTTTTAAATAACATATTTTATACTGCATTTATGGACTGCAACTATCTTATAAAACACAATATACTCCAGCCGGGCGTGGTAGCTCATGCTTGTAATCCCAGCACTTTGTGACGCTGAAACAGGAGAATCACGAGTTCAAAGCCAGCCTCAGCAATAGCGGGGCGCTAAGCAACTCAGTGAGACCCTGTCTCTACATAAAACACAAAATAGAGCTGGGGATGTGGCTCAATGGTTGAGTACCCCTGAGTTCAATCCCTAGTACCAAAAAAAAAAGAAAAAGAAAAAAAAAACCCACAACATACTCCAAGAGAGCACTTCAGTCCTGAGAGCACGGTACCCACAAGCTCTCTCCTAGGAGCCCAAGGGCCTTGCCCCAGTATGTAACTAGCAACAGAAAGCAGCCTACAGAAAAGAAGATACAGGAGAACAAAATGTAATGTGGCAAGATCTGGTTACTGCAGGATTCTATGCTCAGCCTACAATGAGCAAACTCCTACAAAGTGCTACACATTAGGCAAGTGACACTGGCTCCCTCCCCCTCCTATTTCCTTAACCCACCAGCAATCCCTAGTGGGCTCACCAAACACCAACATCTTTTGGGGGAAAGCTAGCAGATTATTTTGTGAAAGTTTCAGAATGGAATTAGCAACGCAAAGATGACTAAAACAACTGTTATCATGGTCAGTTATCAGCGCTCTCAGTCAAGAGATCAAGAACGCATGATCTTCTTCCTCAAATCTGATCCCTGTCAGGTGTTCCCTGCCTCCCTGAAACAGTATCACCAGCCAGACAAGCAGGCAATATGCTAGAAACCTACACCCCCAAGAGTGTTCTCTCCCCTAGAGCACATCTGTTCTCAAGCCTGATTCATTGAAACTCCTAAATAGTTCTCAAAACTATTTTTCTCCATACCCATGGCCATCAATCTAGTCCAAATTCTTGCTATTTTCCCATCCCCTGAATCACAACAAACGCAGGTAAGATACCGTCCACAACCCATTCTCCTTCCTCCACCAGCCTAACAACTCAATCTTCTTCAAAACACCATTCTCCTCATGTCAAAATTGCTTAATACTTATCAGTAGCTCCAAAATTCCATATCCTGTAAACCCTGTACAAGATACTGCCTCTTTGGACTCATCTCAAAACTCTGTGAAGGCCTCAAACATGCAGCCTCCCCAAGTCAGCTGGCACTGCCTGGAATGCCATCACCCTTTCTTCTACTGCTGTGGGGGTGGCAGTGCTAAAGCCACTTCCTAAGGGCTAAGACCACATGCATTGGGTTGAATCCCAAAGTCAAAAGCTTTCACTCTTCCCAGTATCCACTGCACAGCAATAGCTTTATTTTTTTGTAGGTCTATCATATTTTCTCATGTCATTTTCTCTGTGTTCCCAACTCATAGCACTGTACCTTTCAAGTAGCAGGTACCCAATAGTTGACTTGATAAATAAGAAAACAGATTAAACAGGAAAACTAATCAAAATCCAGAATCACTTGCCAAAAAAACCAAGACTGATGCCTATTCAGGTAGTGTGAGACTCAAAGATCCACTAAAAGTGTCTCCGACTTCACATTAGCATATGCAAAAGAGACTGAGAACCAACCAGCCTTCTACCAAGTTAATATTTCTTCATTAATTGTCTACACTTTAAAAAAAAAAGATGTTTTTAATTTTCAAAGTAAAAGCAAGACAGACCCTTGAAATATTTCTCTAAGAAAACAATTATGTTTTCAGTTGTCTAACACTGGTAAAAATGTACAGGAATCTAGTTATGGTAATGAAGACATGCTTCTAAAGTGAAAACAGTAATCAAATCTTGAAATAATTATCACTGCATTTTTCTAGATAGATAATCATAGTTTTAAAAAAAAAGAAAGAATACTCCAAACCCAGTAGAGGTAAATTATTGGCTTTAAGAACACCTTTAAGAACTATGTTTTCATATGCTGTAGAAGCCAGAAGGTACTTTTGACTCTTACATGAAGAGATAGACTCTTCCAGAGCCAGCTCTGTCTCCAACAAACACAAACCCAGCAGCTCTCCTACAAGGCACTTTGCTAGGCACCAGAAGACAGCTGTGACTAAGATGGGTTCTGTAGTAACTGGGTGACCAACCAGAGGCAGTTTAATTAACTCTCTGGACTCTAGTTTCTTAATTTGTAAAATGAGAAAGTTCAACTAGCTCTCTAAGGTCCTCATGCTCTAAATATCCAACGACTCTAATGATTATAAAATGAATTTCTATTGACAATATCATTATGATTTCCTATTTCTATTTACACTTTTTATCACACAGATGTGATTTCATTTAAAATTTCTAATACATTGATAAAAGTAAAACAGAGGAGCAAGAAGTGTTTTTAATTACTTCCCTCCTCTTAACCACTACATAATCAGCTTTGAACTTCAGCCATAACTGCAACCTGAAAGACCCAAATTACAACAAATCATTCCATTTTGATATTTTGCAGACAAATCAAGTGATCGTTTACTCCCAATTTCTTTTATATTTTAACATCACCAAACTGGTGACTTCTTTAAATGTCGAAAGATTTTTTTACAAGACTAAATAATAAATAGTCAAGCACAGTGGTGCACATCTGTAATGCCAGTGACTCAGGAGGCTGAGGCAGGATGATTGCAAGTTCCAGGCCAGCCTTAGCAACTTGGCAAAAACCCTTAGCAATTTCAGAAGACCCTGTCTCAAAATAAAAACTATAAAGCGGATGTAACTGAGTAGTAAAGGGCCCCTAATTTCACTCCCTAGTACCAAAAAAATAAAATTTTCTCAAGACAAATTTTTTAACTCCTAAACAAAGCTATAATGATTTTAGAAAACTGTTTAGAATGCCAAGTTCTGACTTTTGAATGACGTAAAAAGAATAGCTCTTTTTCTATTCACATGTGGCCATATGAATAAGACAATTTAGAGTCACACAGTGCCAATATGGCCCTGACATCATCTCAAAATCCCCCAAAATGTTCCTTCTCCATCTTTTTAAGTAAATTTAGCTAAGCAACTTATATGTATTTATATGTCAATTTGTTTTACACATAAAAATTACATGAATTCTGGAAGTGAATCTCTTTCTTAGAAAGATGAAGTTTTAAGAGCCATTTTTTGTAGTCATACACTTTGCTCAGCCCTGACTAAGCATTTTTATTCTTGCAATGCCTTATTTATAGTAGATGTTTATAAGATGGTTGTGCTGTTTGCTAGGCCATGGTGCTTGCTATCAAACCCAAAAGGCTGTATCTGGATAATGATGAACAGTAACTACCACCTCCAAAATTAATCTTAAAAGTCAAAGACAAGTATTTAGTTACCCATAGAAAGAAGTCTCTCTCCTACTAAATGATAAACTCCCTGAAAATACTGCCTCTTGCCCCTTGTTTTACACATAGAAGGCTTGCCAAGATTTGCCTAATGGAAATAAACTAAATGCTTGGTGACTGGAGACAAGCAAACTTTCTTATGCACAAAGAGCAAAATGCTGTAATCATAGGTTTGAAAAAACCACCCTAAATTTGGCACTTACATGGCTTTTATGAGTTACACAGCAGGTACACAGATGAAAATATCCTTTTTCTTTAGACCTGTTTAAAAACTCAAAGTGTGTAATTATTGACTTTGCATCTGTATTAGGAAAAGACTAACATTTCCTTGACACACAGTATTACTAAGGTACTTCTCATTAGGTTCATTTTACCTGAATAAAAGTAAGGCTAGCCTAGAAATTCTCATTATGAAAAAAGCTTCAAAAAATGGTTAAAAACTAGACAAGTCCAGGTAAACCTATGAAGATACTATTTAAAACTGAGTTACTAAATATGTTATTTTAAATTTGACTTCTGGATTTTCAACTTGGAGGGGAAAGTGCTAATTTCCTTGAAAGAAAAGTGAGTTTTTTAACCAAGCCACTCTTATCATTTCTCTATTGTGCCTTCCATGTGAAGACACAGAATTTTTTTAAAAAGCTAGTTTAAGAATAAATTCATTGATTAAACCAATATAACTCTACTTTAGATTCACATCCCAGTGTTGTTATAATTCCTTCCTTATCTAAAAACTCATTTGAATATGAAAGCATAAACCTAGGGCAGAATTTATCAAACTTCAACTTAGGACTTGCACAGTGAGAAAAATAGGAAATATTGAGACTATAAATAATAAAGCCCACAGCACCAGAAAAGAATTCCAATTCTTGAGAGCTGTGCTAAGGATATTCACCTGTTACAAGTCTGACAAAAATCCATTATGTTCCTTAATCAAATTATTTTTTTAAATGGGGGGGGTGCCATATTTCCACTACTGGGCAACATAAAAAAATAGCTGCTAAAATTTGCTGCTCCCATCCTTTTTCAATTCCAAATTCTGATTTTACTTTATAACTTTTTTTCTACAGTAGTTGTTCAGGGAAAATAAACTTTTCAAGAGCAAACTGGAAGACGTAAAATGTCTCCCTACTTATCACCTAGAAAGGCAACCCGAGTCTTACTCCGTGCCCCAAGCATCTAGCTTTCAGCCTCTTTATTATCATTGTCAATGAATGGGCCCCAGTCAAATGAAAGCTGCCATTTTAGGGTAAAGACTGGAGGGCTTCTGTTGTGCAACAGCAAGACAAAAACACTGCGCGACAGATGTACTCTGGGGGCTGGGGGAAGGATTCAACTTCATAAAATCACTGCTCAAGTTATTTCTGAAATAGGAATTACCCAGTACTTGGACATTACTGCAATCTGAATGTAATTATAACTAGGATAAATCAGGTACTCGTGCTGCTAAGGTCATAGTCACTAAGATTTTTTGTCCCCGTTAGAATAGATCTGTGAGGAAATAAAGAGATGTATTTTTCCCTACTGATTATTACGTGCCATGAGTACTTCCCCCCACACACCTTCTTACTGAGAGAATTGGGGGAAAATAACACTCAACCCCTTCGTAAGGTATCGCCCACTGCAAAGACGGCTTAAATTAATTTTTTTAGAAAATAAAAATCAGAGCCTTCATATAATCCTTTAAAACTAAATTAAGATATTTAGTGTGTTGCAGAAATCAAGCCCAGAGGATAGGTACATTTTAAGATAAGTTATTTAAATCGATTGCTAGATAATATACAATGGGAAACTAAAAAGTATACTTAGCAAGTGGAAAGCTGGATAGTGTATCTAATTCTAGCAATTCAAAAGGAAACTCTCCATGTGGGTTGCTACTTTTCTTTTGTCCATTGTCTGTTCAGAAGAGGGGGAAAAAAAACTAGTTTAAAACCAAGGCGTGAACAGTCTCTAAAAGTGACCTCCAGGAAAACCGTCCTACCCTAGCCCGAGCACTCCCCGCACGGTCTGCTCCACGGGGGCGCTCACAAAGCGGGCGACCGGCCGTGAGTTTGGGGTGCGCTCCCACGGCGCGGGGCTACTCGAGGCAGAGCCATCCGGAGAAAGGCAGCTCGGTAATGATGGCTGCTCGGGGCCGGCGGCTCCTTCCCCGGAGCCTCCTGACCAGCCCCCCCAACCCCCGCCCCGTGTCCACCGACCCCCTCCCCCGGCAGCGCTTACCCTGAGCCGCCGCGCCCGCCCCGCACCGCAGCCCACCCGGTGCCCGCGCCCCCGCCCGAGCCCCGCGTCACCGGTGAGCCCAGTCCCTGGTGCGAACCAAACAAACAACGCGTCCCCCGCCGCCCTCCTTCCTCTCCCCGCTGACCGCTTGGCCTCCAGCCACCTCAGCCGTTCACGCTCCGAGCCGCGGCTCTCTGCGGGGCAGAGCGCACCCGGGCCAACTCGGGGGCCACCTGGCGACCCCCTTCCCGGCGCTGACCCCCGGCAGGCTGGGGTGGGGGGGTGGGGGCGGAGGACCCGAGTTGCGTTCGGGGGTTAAAGTCGCTATTATGCAGTCACCGCCGCCACCGGCCGGGCCAGCTCGGCAAGGTGGGGTCCCCTCCTTGCCGCGCCTCCCCGCGCTGGTCCCGGCCCGACTCCCTTTCTTCTCGTCCTCGCGCACTTGGGAGCCACCGGGGAGCCCTGGGAGCCCCGAGCTGCAGGCTCGCAACTCCGCGCCCGCGGCTGGCACCGACTGGGTTCGGGACGCCCCCCGCACCGCGTGTTCGCGCCGCCCCCGCCCCACGCGGCGCCCCGCGCACTTTCCCCGCCGCCAACCCACCTCGCCCGGTAGCCGTCCCCTCACGGGCTGGCGCCGCAGCGCCGGGAGGGACGCACTTTGTTCGCGCCCGTGCGGCCGCCGCTCCCGGCGAGCGCGGCGTGGTCGGTCCGAGCGGGGGGCGGGGGCGGGAGGCGGGGGTCGCCGCCGTCCCCGAGCCACCGCCGCCGCCGCCGCTCAGCCGCCCCGCGCCCGCGCGCCCATCGCCCGCTCGCACTTGAGTTGAAGCCCAACTTTTCCTCCTTCCCTTTTCTCTCGAATGGAGCCGGCAACTCGTGCTCGGCGCCGGCGGGAGGAAACGCGCTCGCGCTCCCCCGCGCGCAGACACGCTCCCTCCTGTCCCCCGTCCCCCCCCAACGCCGGCAGCACAACAAAAAGCCATTTACATGCGAGGAAGTGACCCTCGGCCGCAACCGCGCGCCCCCGCCGCCGCCGGTCCTGCGGACGCAGGCAAAAGTTGGGGCGCCGGGCGGCGCTCCGGGCGCGGGTTCGGGCCCCGCGGGCGGCGACGCCGGCGACACGGCGCGGGCGGCGCTGCGCTCCTGCGCCGGCCGCGGCCCCCGCCCGCCCTCGCCCCTCGCCCCGCACACGCCCAACTCCTCGTTCCCAACTCCTCGCGCGGCCCCGGCCCCGGCCCGGAGCGATTTCCTGCCGCCGCCGCCCCTCCCGGAGGCGCAGGGCGAACTCTCGCGCTCACCGGGTCGGTCGGTCGGGCTCCTCCGCTGCCCTGTGCCGAGGGGAAAACAAAACGCAGAGCGGGCTCCGGAGTTGGCTCGGCGGCCACGGCCAGGGGGCTGAATCCACGGGCGCGGAGTTGACCAGGGGCGAACGGGGCTCTGGCGAGTTTCAGGGTCTCCGGGTCCCCGGGCCGCCTCCTCCGCGGCGCTCCTTTGTGTAATTTCACTCGATTCAAGTTTAATCCGATAGTTCCCGAGCACGAGCGCGTCCGCACCACCACGGCTCAACCCCCGCGCCGCCGCCGCCGCCGCCACCGCTGCTACCGCCGCCGCCGCCGCGGCCCCAGCACGCCAGCGCCTGCGCGCGCCCCGCACGCCGCGCGCGCCCGGGACCGCGGGGCCGCGCGCGCCCGCCGCTGGCTCCCTCCGCGCCGCGCCCGCGCCCGCGCGCCGCCACCTGACGTCAGGCGCGCCTGGTATAATTTATGCAAGAATTCGGCCGGGGTGGCGGAGGCCGAGGGAGAGGCCGAGAGAAAGGGGGCGGCGCGGGGCTGCGGGGCCGCGGGCTGCGAAGGGCGGGCTGGGCGCCACTTCCCGTCCCCGGGCGGGCGCCGGCGCTGCGGGCGGTTCTCCCTGCCGCGGGTGCGCGGTCTCCGCGCTGCCTTTCTTGCTGGGCTCCTTGGAGCGCTCGGCCGCGGCGGCGCCCCGGGCGCGGGCTGGAGAGGGTGCCACGTTTCCCCGCGCAGCACCTTCGCGGAGTCAGGGTGCGCCGCCCCGGGGCAGGAAGCGGAGGCTCCGAGCCCACAGCGATCCTCTCGGCCACAGCGAAAGGTTTCCATCGCTGCGCGGACGGCGGAGGCTAGAGGTGTCTCTTCTGTAATTATCCTTCAACTTGAAATTATTTTCCCACATGAAATTATTTAGAATGGACACATTCCATTTCAAATAGATTCATTCTTGCTCCTCTACATTGCTTTTTCTACCTCCTTGGTGATAGGACAGCCGAATCCACCACTAAATCAAAAAGTTTAACTAGATACGTTGATTTTGTTGAATTTGTTACCCTGCCAAACCAAAAAAGAAAGAAGATACGGAGCGCAATGGTTAGGAAACAAAGAAATAGGATGTGTGCCCATCATTAAACGTGTCAGAACTAGAATGTTTTAATCATTATTTGGCCAATTTGGCACTTGTAAATGATCTTCTAGTCTTAAATATCCGACCTTCTTGTTCTGTTTTGTTGTTGTTGTTGTTGTTTTCATGGTACAAAATGAATATTAACCTCAGAAAAAATTTTGTTTTTCTAATTTTTCTTTTAGGAAATACATCTTCAAACATATATTAACCACTTTCACTGTGCAAAATACTGAGCAAGAATAGTTAATAAACTCAACAATTGTAAACTTTGAGATGATTTTATTAGGTTAAAAATGACACTTATTTTGAAATTTGGAAAGAATTTATATTAATCAATGATTATGATAGAATAGAGCAACTTGCTGTTATTGGAGTCCAAAATAAACTGAGAAAATGCAAAACTATGTAAAATATACTAATCTCATTTAGTATTTGATGGTTACACTACCTGTATTGCTAAGCCTAAGTTCATAATATTTCTGTTAAGACAAAAAAGACTTATCAAAACTATTTTGTTATTTTAGCTACTACAAGTATTCAGTAACTAAGTTTGATTATCCTAAAATTTATTACTAAAACGTTTATTTTCTTAATAGTAGTTAACCATTTTATAAATATTTGTTACATTATATTGTGGTTTACTAAAGTGCACTGCTTTTAGCTTTATTTCACCATATAATTGAGTTGTGTTTTAAAAGAAATAAACATTTTAATCAAGGAGTTAACAGACGAGAAGAGTGACACCACAAAATGAATTCTGACATCAAAAAATTTAAAGATACTGAAATCAACCTTTTCTATAGCCCCAAATCATAAACCAAGAATCACAACTCATAGTCCTTCGTTTCCACTAAATCTACATTTCTTGATAAAAGCATATGGGGAATTGTTTTGTGTGTGTGTGTGAAAGACAGAGAAGAGGAGGAGGAGGAGGAACACAACTCTTAGAAAGAAATCACTAATGCCTGACTATATTAAAGTGCATTTTTTTAAAATAGTGTGACATAAAGGAAAGTATTTATGTTTTGTAATACATCCTAGCTCAATATCAGATATGCATCTATTTCAAGGCAATTTACAAACTAAAAAATATGGCATCTACCTATGATGTAGCTATATTTAAATTAACTTCTGATCAACAAATAGAATTTGTCCTCCTGTGAGGAGGTCCCTATGCCCTTTGTACATGTCACTAGAAAGTTAGGAAACTTCCTTTTGACTAGAAATAGTAAAACAGTACAGCCAGTATACAAGGTA
>PVHX01010443.1:50771-70177 GCA_004024805.1 Geosciurus inauris
CCCCCCCCCCCCCCCACTATTCAAGACTAAACGTTTTCTCTCCATTTGCTTCACTGTTGAAGTTTTCCCAAGGAGACTAATTTAAATTCTCAAGCTTTCCCTTTAAGTATGCAAATACCTTAGGGCGAGATAAGGGTCATTCACAGATGAGTGTAAATTCATTCTTTGGGTCACTTTTTCCCCAACACCTAACTGAAACGAACAATTTTAGAGGCTTATTCATTCAACATTGATTGCCTAAGAGGTTTCAAGCATGGTTCTAGGTGCTTGTGAACAAAACAAAACTCCGTGCCCTCATAGAATGTACAGTCTAGGGGGGATTGGTAGTTGTAATTTGTCAACAAGAAGGAAAGGTAATTTTGGAGTCTGAGTCCCTGGGAGATAGGACAGGCCTGAATTAGTAACCAGAGGTCAGTAAGAAGGCACTAGAGACCTGGGAGGAGGAATGCTAATGGATGAAGAGGGCACCAGCAGAAGACTGTACAGACAAACACCAAAGAGATCTATTGCAAAAAGTTTTTCTAGGCCCCATGAAATGAATGAAAGCAGTCTCTTCTAAGCACTCAGACTAATGCTAACTGACCTATTGTTCCATTGTGTTACTGTTTGGACAAACAAATGTTTATCTCTGGGAAAATTGTCTATAATGTATCAAAGTATAATACTTGGGCAGGTGAGGAGGGTGCATAGGACAAGGAGGCAGGGATAATTTGCACATCCTAAATATGGAAAAACACCTTAACTTCTAAGACATTTATTAAAACTGAAGTCCTATTTGTCTCTTTCAAATGTTTTGAATTTTAAAATATGATATAAATTACACAAATTCCAGTGTTGAGGATATACTTGGATGCAATTTTGAAACTCGTCTTTTGAAATTATGTTCAGAATCCATTTGCAAGTCACAGAAAATAACTCTCTTTAGGGCCATATCTCTTTTTTCCACTAAAAACTGTTATTCTACTTCAGAATTTACCAAATGCTTTTGACTCTCTCCAAACAATACATTTTGCCTTTAAATGACGAAGATCTACTTCCATTAAAGGTATGTAGAAAAAAATAAAGGTAGATATATAGAGGGTTATAAATGCTGAAGAAAACATCAGAAACAAGTTTTCAAAACTCACACACACACACACACACACACACACACTAGGAGTTGAACGCTTAACCACTGAGCCACATCCCCAGGCCTTTTTAAGTTGCTCAGGGCCACGTTAAGTTGCCCCAGGCATGGGACTTTCCATCTTCCTGCCTCAGCCTCCCAAGTTGCTGGGATTACCTGAATGAACATCGCTGCAATAATGGCATCTTGCTGGGTGCAGTGGCACACATCTGTAGTCCCAGCACTTTGGGAGGCTGAGACAGGAGAATCGCGAGTTCAAAGCCAGCCTCAGCAACGGCGAGGAGCTAAGCAACTCAGTGAGACCCTGTCTCTACATAAAACACAAAATAGGGCTGGGGATGTGGCTCAGTGATTGAGTACCCCTGAGTTCAATTCCCCAGTGCCAAATAATAATAATAATGGCATCTTTTCCCCTATAACTTTTCTTCATAAAAGAAAGAACCCATCAAGGTGCAGTGGTGCACTCATGTAATCCCAGCAGCTTGGGAGGCTGAGGCAGGTAGATCACCATGTATGAGACCAGCCTGGGCGATTTAGCAAGAACCTGTCTCAAAATATAATAAAACAAGCTCAGAGCATTGCTCAGTGATGGAGCAGTTAGCATGTGCAATGCACTGGATTCAAGGAAGGAAGGGAGGGAGGGAGGGAGGAAGGAAGGAAGGAAAGAAGGAAAGGAGGGAGGGAGGGAGAAAGGGAGGAAGGAAGGAGAGGAGGGTGGACGGGAGGGAGGGAGGAAGGAAAGGTGGACTGACTCATCCAGTTGGAAATGGAAGTGCTGGTGTACTTGTAATAAAATTGTTCACATCCCTTTGCATTGAAAAGATACATTATATTATATAGTCTAAAACTACAGCTTCCCACATGACAGAGCCCTTTTCTTTGTTACATATACTGCTTTACTGTTACTGTTTAGTCACTCTTATATCAATGGAAGTGCACCTGGCTTTGGTTCCTCTGCATTAAGACTCCTTTCTAGCCAGTACAGTGGTGCACACCTGTAATCTCAGCACTTTGGGAGGCTGAGACTGGAGGATCGCAAGATCAAAGCCAGCCTCAGCAATGGCAAGGCACTAAGCAACTCAGTGAGAGCCTATCTCTAGATAAAACACAAAATAGGGCTGGGGATGTGGTTGAGTACCCCTGAGTTCAATCCCTGATACCAAAAAAAAAAGAAAGAAAGAAAGAAAGAAAGAAAGTTTAGCTGCTTGAGTCAGAAAACTGTGTGTGTGTGTGTATGTGTAAGTGTTACTTGGGATTGAACACAGGGATGCTCAACCACTGAGCTACATCCCAGCTCCTTTTTTCATTTTATTTTTGAGACAGTCTTACTCAATTGCTAAGGTGGTCTAGAAATTGTAATCTACCTGCCTCAGCCTCCCAGATGTACACTGCTGTCCCAGCTGTGAAAATGTTTATTGAATGCCTACAATGTGCCATACTCTCTGTTACCATTGGGGACAGAGTAAGCTCCCTATCTTCAAGGAGCTCAGAGTGCATGCAGCATTAAAAAAGGAGTGATTCTTGCTGTTTGGGATAGCAAAGCAGGCTTCCTAGAATGTAGAAGATTTGGACTCAGTATTGAGTAAGCAAAGGAATTCATCACAATAAGGAGGGTCGTGAGAAAAGCAGGGATGTGGAAAGGGACTTCCAACAGAGAACAAAGAGGTTCAGTGGTCCTAGAACCTGAGTAGCTCGGGTTACTCTAAGTGGTTCCCTTGTGAACGGAACATAGAAGTTGAGCCACTTTTCCTACACAGTGTTCTCTGACAGCTCCCACTCCCCTTCCTTTTTTCTCTCAAAGATGCCCATCTTTATCATTACATGCTTATGTTGGATTTAATGAATTGTTGTCCTATCTTCTCATTGGGTTGTGAGCTACTTGGAGCAAGGACTTGTCTTTTGGCCTCCCCCCTCCCCCCAGTTACCATAGAGTCTCCTCTTTAGAATGTGCTCAATAAATACTTGTACAAGTGGCAGGGGTGGAGATTTGACTAGAGAATAGAAGCGAGTAAGGAGAGCTCTCAACTTCATCCCACAAGTCAGGGACAGTCATTGAAGAGTTTTCAGCAAGAGAAGAGCAAGTCAGATCTGCACTTGTAAAGATCTCTCCACAAAAGGAGAGAGAAATGCAAGGAGGATCTCTGAAGACAAGAAAAAGGAAGATATAAAAGCAACTGCCAACTTCTTTATGCTTCCCAGACTCAAATATCACTAAATGCTTATCATGAGTTTGAGGAAGAGTAGGCAGAAGTGAAGAACCACCCCTCCCCAGAGGAAGGCAGTGCATTGTCTGGAAGGAGCAGTGAGGAGGAGTATAGGGGGCAGTGGGTCTAAAGTGGCACTGCCACCAACGAGGACTCAGCCAGTTTTTATCTTCACCTCCTTACCCTCAGTTACCACCTCCAACATTTCAGGCATGGTGTCACCAAACATATCCTAAGTAATACTGGGCAGTCCCCTAAGCATATCAATGTCTCCATTTCTAATCTAATACATGGAAATCCTAGTGGTAACTTAGTTAATAATAAGATACTTTGACAAAATATTTAAACTGGAAAAATACAGTTTATTATCCATCCTATAGTTATTACGCACTTGTTCTGCATCACACACTGTTCCTGGTATTGCAAACATGAAAATAAAGCAAATTATGCCCTAGAGGAGCCCCATGAATCTGTTGGAGGGTAGAGGACAGATATTTAAGCATGTCATTACAATCAAGGGGTATACAATAGTGGTATTGTTAGGTACAGTGATAGCTCAGAAGAAGGGACGACCAATTATGTTTCTGCTAAGGTAGGTAGAGGAAACTCACAGAAGATACAACATTTAAGCCCAGCCTTGCTGGCCTCTGCAGATGGCCAGGAATGAGGATGACCACCAGGCAAGAAAAACAGCTAAGATATGCCTGGAACAGATGGCTAGTGTCAGCACTGCAAGTAATTTGGCTCAGTGAGAGCCTAGCACATGGAAAGGAGGAAGGGAGGGAGGGAAGAAGGGAGGAAGGAAGAGAGAGAGGAAGGAAGGAATGGAGGAAGGAAAGAAGGAAGGAAGGAAAGAAGGAAGGGAGAGAAATGAATGATAGAGCCAGGTCAGAAAAGGTTTATACATTTAAGAAACGTTAACCTTATCACATAGGTTGTGAAAAACCTTGAAAAGACACTCAGCAGGAAAACGATCAAGACAAACAGATGTGTTGGGTGTGTGGACCAAACGTCAGAGCTGTTGGCATCAGTGATGATCTAGGTTTGGCATGAGATGTAGAGATAAAGGGAGAGATGTTAGAGGTATTTAGCTGACATATATTTAAGATGTGGCATATAGGTGTTGGGAAGTAAATGACAAGGAGAGGTGAAGATTCACTTTTGGGTTTCTGTGGAGAGTGATTGAATAACTAGCTACATCACTTACCAAGATAAAGAGTAGGATGAGGGGCTAAGGTTGTGGCTCAGTGACAGAGCGCTTGCCTCACACATGTGAGGCACTGGGTTCGATCCTCAGCACCACATAAAAATAGTAAACAAAATAAAGATACTGTGTCCATGTATAACTAAAAAATATTTTTTTAAAAAAGAGTAGGATGAAGCCAGGCATGGTAGCGCAAGCCTGTAATCCCAGCACTTAGGGAGGCTGAGAAAGGAGAATCGTGAGTTCAAATTCAGCCTCAGCAATGGTGAGGCGCTAAGCAACTCAGTGAGACCCTGTCTCTACATAAAACACAAAATAGGGCTGGGATGTGGCTCAGTGGTCCAGTGCCCCTGAGTTAAATTTCCAGTACCAAAAAAAAAAAAAAAGTAGGATGAGAACTGTTTACAGAAGAACATAGAGTCCTAGTGTGGGAATTAAATCAATTATGGAATATTCAGCTGGAGATGCCCATTAAATAAGAGGTGTGAACATAGAAGGTTGATCTGGTCTCGAGATGTAGGTATAAGAATTAAGAAGTATGAATGTATTCAATCCACTGGAATGGATGAGAGTGCTTGGGGAAATGTTCAATAGAAGAAATCCAACAGATGAGTGAAATCTTTTTTAGTTATTTATTACTGTATATCATCAAGCCATCCCAAAATTTACTGTCTTTAAACAACAAATGCATCTGGTGAGTTGGTTGGGGCTTGGGCTTAGTTGGGAGGGCCATGTGGTTGACTATCTCTCTCTCTATCTCTACCTTTAACTCTATCTCTCTCTATATCTCCATTTGGTCCTACAGTTTGGTCTTCCTGATGACATGCTAGTCTCTGGCAAATGCACTAAAAAGGCAAATCCTAGAGCTGGGGTTGTGGCTCATTGGTAGTATGCTCATCTCACATTGGTGTGAGGCACTGGGGTTTGATCCTCAGCACCACATAAAAATAAATTTTAAAAAAGATATTATGTTCATCTACAACTAAAACATATACATATATATGTTTATGTATATATATATGTGTGTATATATACATATATATATTTTTTTAAAAGGCAAACCTCAATGCACAAGCCCTTAGCAGGCACCTGCTTGCTTCAGATGGACTAGTTTTCCATTGGCCAAAGAAAGTTCCATGGTCAGCCGGGCGCTGTGGCGCAAGCCTGTAATCCCAGCACTTTGGGAGGCTGAGACAGAAGAATCGTGAGTTCAAAGCCAGCCTCAGCAACGGCGAGGCACTAAGCAACTCAGTGAGACCCTGTCTCTACATAAGACACAAAATAGAGCTGGGGATGTGGCTCTGTGGTCGAGTACCCCTGAGTTCAATCCCTGGTACAAAAAAAAAAAAAAAAAAAAAGAAAGTTCCATGGTCAAGCCTACGGCCAATGAAATAGGGAAGCTGGGCACAATAGCACCCACCTATAATCCCAGAAGCTTGGGAGACTGAGGCAAGAGAATTGCAAGTTCAAAGCCAGCCTTGGCAACTTAGCAAGGTCCTAAGCAACTTAGTGAGACTCTGTCTCAAATTAAAAAGTGAGAAGGGCTGGGGATATGGCTCAGTGGTTAAGCATCTCTGGGTTTAATCTCTGGTAAAGAAAGAAAGGAAGAAAGAAAGGGAGAGAGAAAGAAAGAACAAACAGCAACACTCGAAGATCTGATTCACTGAGGAGTATTACTTATCCATGAAAATATATGCTAAGGAATAGATAGGACAAAAATAATAAAGGGAAAACCAAAAGAGAAGCCATTGAAGAAAAGTCACAAAGATCCATCTGAAAGGAAAAATGTGACATGAGGTAGAAGAATCTCTAGAAGGGAAGGTACAACTGTTTCCAAGGTTACAGAGAGATCAAAAAGGGAAGGTATGATAGTCCTCATTGAATTTGGTCACTGTTAACTTTTTCATTGTCAAGTGTTGAGGGTAGAAGCTACATTGAGGAGGGTGAGAAGTTTATGGAATTGAGAATCTGTGGGTAGTCAGTGTAGACTTCAGACTGTTACTAAAAGCTTGGTTATGAAATGAAAAGAGGGTAGTATCTAGAAAGAACTCATATAAAAGAGTGAATAGTTGTTCTTGTTATTTTACTGTCAGACAGGGTGATAAGCATTTTTTAAAATATTTTTAGTTGTAGATGGATTCAACATTTATTTGTTTTTATGTGGTGCTAGGATCGAACCCAGTGCCTCACACATGCCAGGCAAGCGCTCTACCACTGAACTACAACTCCAGCCCCAGTGATAAGCATTCTTTAAGAGTAAAAGACAGGGGGGCTGAGGCTGTAGCTCAGTGGTAGAGCACTTGCCTAGCATGCGTGAGTCACTGGCTTCGATCCTCAGCACCACAAAAAATTAATAAAAAATAAAGATCTATCAACAACTAAAAAAATATTAAAAAAAAAAAAAAGAGTAAAAGACAGGGGCTGGAGTTGTGGCTCAGTGGTAGAGCACTTGCCAAGCATGCATGAGGCACTGGGTTCAATCCTCAGCACCCACATATAAGTAAATAAACACAATAAAGGCATTGTGTCCATCTACAACTAAAAAAAATTAAAAAAAAAAAAGAGTAAAAGACAGAAGCCAGGGTTAGGGAGGGGACAACTATATAGGAAAAGAAGGGGAGGATGAGGGGATCAAGATCAGAGATAATGAAAGCAGTGATACTTGGTTTTCAGAAACCAAAAATAAAAAAGAGGTGAGAGGATGGACATGTAGCTCAGTGCTAGAGCATGTACCTAGCATGCACAAGGCCCAAGTACTACAGAAAAACAAAAAACAAATGAAAAAGGTAGGTGAAAATAGCATTAAGTTTATAGGTGGAAATGGAAAGAGATGGCAGAACATTAAGCAAATTCATTGATAATGCTTTGTTTTTTCTTATCAATTCAGTAGTGAATCGCCTGCTGAGACTGAATTGTTCATGGATGATCAGGAGACATGAGGGAGATGTTCAAGTTTTGGAATAGCCACTGTAGGGAGGAAAGACACTGCAGAAAAAAGTGAAAAGTTTCTCCTAAAATCCTGAGCTGACATGGTGAGTTGGAACCAGGTTGACACACAACTTTCTCAAGTGAGCTTCACCCCCTGGGAAGAAGGAGTACACATTATGAACTGCCAGATACACTCAAGAAATTCATTCCTTTCTTTGGAGACCCAGAGGCATCATTGGCTACATAGCCAGTGGCAAAGTTGAGTCTCCAGGAGCCAGGCAAGATCAGCTTGGGTGATCCCGAAGCACCCACAAGTCGTGGGTGCTTTGTTTAAATATAGATCATGAATTATATGTGAATATGCATATGATATATAGGAATGCCTAGTCATTTCTAATCCTTTTCTTTTTATTTGAAACAGCTATTTTGACTACAACAAATAAATAACTTAGCTTCCCTGTTGGCTCATTTGGTTAGATTATACTCAATGCCCAGTGTTATTCAGGCCAAGGGCTCAGTGCTGTTTTATCTCTGGTGATCTCAGTAATGCCAATGTCATATAGTAGAACATAGTGTTATTACTGCAAGTTCTTGGATAATTCTAGGTCAAACTATGTCAAACTCAAAGTTGTACTTTGATATGTAAAATGAGAATAGATCATAATTTAAGGTTGCTTAATTTTATATGTCAGACTTCAAGATACTCCTACATTTAACTCTGCTTTCAATATTTGCCAATAATTTTTGCTAGCATGTGCCAGTCCTCTTCCTCCTTTGTCAAAGTATTCACAAGTAGATAGAATGTTCAATTTGGATTTTGCAGATCACATGCATGCACCCTAATTTTATAGGAGAGGAAGATGAGGCTCAGAGAGGTGCCCAAGGTCACCCTGCTGTGAATAACAGAGATCCAAATTCAGAACTTCTAACCCCTGATCAATGCTAGAATCTAACAATGGCCAGAAGGCCACTTGCCTGTCTCATGATCCACTGTGAAGTTGAACTCCTTTACAGCCAGTTGTTCACACGTTCCTCTGCTTTAAAGGGAAAAAAAGCTCACACTTGATGGACAAGTCTGCACCTCAATTCCCACAAGATCTTGCCTTAGGTTGCAGCTCTGGATAAGACTGACTATAGAATTATGCAAGGAATTATGATTAATCCCTTCTCTTTGTAGAAACACTGACTGCTCCCCACCTAACTGCTTCATGTTGAAATATGGCAGTCATATACACCCACATGGATTTTGGAGAGGTCAGGTCAGTGTCAGCACCTAGCACAATGCCTGGCATACAGAGGCATTCAACAAATGCTCAGGGAACATATGTGGCAGCCACAGTGCCGGGAGGGCTGGATATAGACAGGCAACAATCTTGTTGAAAAAATATCCTGTGCGTTTGAATCTGAAAGTGGAAACATTCCTAATTTTATCTTAATTTCTATTTTGACATAGTTAACTTCCTCCAAAAGTAATTACTTTTTAATATGTTTATAATGTGTTTATAATATGATTGTGCTGCTATACTGGGGTTTTTCATTTAGAAAGCTAGCAAGACATCTTAGTAGACCATTTTCTAAGCTCCTCTCTGGAGATCCTCCCAGTATGTAGTGTTGTTGATGACCTCAGCTCACATGGTAGTGTTTCATGGGGTCAAAAAGGCAGAAGCTGACCTGATGCTGAGCTGCAAACCACTCTCCCTCCAGCCCCTTCCCATCTTCATAGCCATTGTTGTGGGTCCCTCCCAAGCCGTTGCCCTTGGGCCACTCCTAAGTCACCTGGGTCTAAAGTTGATTAAGTCCGGTTTCACATGTTTCACTGACAGCCTATTGGTTTATTACCTCTCTCAGGAAAAGAAAATGTAATATTGCCAGACGTGACTCACTGAGGGTAAGAGAGTACATATGGACTCAGACATGGAAAAAATCAAGGCAGTGGAACAGGACTGACTGAATTCAGGGAAACAATACCACACTCTATGGTCTATGTCTCCCTTGCCTCATGCCTTTTTTTGTTGTTGTTAAATATATATAATATAAAATAAACCATTTTCACCATTTTTAAGTGTGCAGGTCAGTGGCTGTGTAAGTCAGCTTATTGTTGCTACAACCAAAATACCTGACAAAAATAACTTAGAAGAGGAAGAGTTTGTTTGGGCTATGGTTTCAGAGGTTCAGTCCATGGTCAGTCAGCTGACTCCATTGCTCTGGGCCTGAGATGAGGCAGAACATCATGGTGAAAGGGCATGGAAGAGGGAAGCTGCTCAGCTCAGAGAAGCCAGGAAGGAGAGAAGGAGAGGCAGAAAGAGAAGGAGAGAGAGGCAGAGATGAAGGAAGGAGAGGGCTAGGGAGAGAGAGAGAGAGAGAGAACCTAGGGACAAAATATATAATCCCCAAGGACATGTCCCCAGTGACCTACTTCCTCCAGCCATACCCTACATGTCTACAGTTATCATCCAGTACAGCATTTTCTTCAAATTATTAATCTATCAAATGGATTAATCCAGCCAGGCGCGGTAGCACACGCCTGTAATCCCAGCACTTTGGGAGGCTGAGACAGGAGAATTGCGAGTTCAAAGGCAGCCTCAGCAACGGCGAGGCACTAAGAGATTAAGTGAGACCCTGTTTCTACATAAAACACAAGATAGGGCTGGGGATGTGGCTCAGTGGTAGAGTACCCCTGAGTTCAATCCCTGGTACCAAAAAAAAAAAAAAAAAGGATTAATCCACTAGATTACAGAACTCATAATTTAATCATTTCACCTCAGAATACTCCTGCATTTTCTAACCTAGATTTTGGAGGACACCTCACACAAAAACCATAATTACATTCACATTACTGTGCAAGCATCACCACCATTCAGCTCTAGAACTTTATTATCATCTTAACAAAAGTACTCTCTAAAAGTAACACTCCATTTCCCCTCTTCCCAAACCCTAGCAGCCACTATTCTCCTGTCTCTATGCATTTGACTACTTGAGGTACCTCATGGAAGTGGATTCATGCAATATCTGACCTTTGGTGCTTGGTTTATTTGACTCAGCATAATGCTATGAGAATCCATCCATGTTGTAGCATGTGTCAAAATTTCCTTCCCTTTTAAGGCTGGGTAATATCTCATTGTATGGATATAGCATGCTTTGTTTATTCATTCATCTGTCCATGGACACTTGGAATGTTTCCACCTTTTCAGTTGTGTTCATAATGCTGCTATGAACATGGGTACAGCCTCGTGCCTTTTTGAAATAGGACCCATCCAACCAGGTCCTGGTGCTCTGTAACTCCTCTTCCCTGAAACTCATTCACATTAGCTCCTCTTGTCCCTTCACCCACTGCGTGGTCTCATCTCTTGGGAGCAGAACTGAGGTAGCTTCCTTGTGCCTTGCTGAGCTCTGCCTTTGGAGAGGTTCTCCAGGTCCTCCAGTTTTCCTGCTCTTGTCTCTGGACCTGGGACCTCTAATAGACTCAATGCTTCCTAGAGAAGCCACTGTTGTCATTCAGGCCCTCAGACTGGTTCTTGTTCTTCATGAGCAAAAGTGCAAAAATGCTGAATGCCTCAAGGTCAAGCTTCCAGAACATGCTCTAGATAATAACAAAGATTTGTTCAAACATGGAAAAGTTCAGTGAAAGACACACATGTTACTTGTAGAATGCCTTAAGACTTTCTCAAGCTACTACTAAATGTTAGTATAAAGTAGAAGTACTTGCTGCTTGATTATTTACTGATAAAAATCTACCAGCGGTTATTTATTGAGATTTTCCTAGGCAAAAGACATTTCACTGGATTTGTGGGGAATATACTAAATGTAAACATATTATCTCTATTGTCATCAGAAAGAGTATATTTAATCAGAGAGCCATGGACCATGGTGGTGTAACTAATCAAGTAAATTATGGGTTTATCTTTTCAATAAAAATTACATAGGGGGGTTGGGGTTATGGCACAGTGGTAGCGTGCTCGCCTAGCACGTGGGAGGCACTGGGTTCGATCCTCAGCACCACATAAAAATAAAGATATTCTGTCCACCTACAACTAAAAAATAAATATTTTTTTAAAAATTACATAGGTATTAGAAAGAAAGAGATATTTATGAGCTGATCTGCTGTAATCTCCAAACTATACCAAATGCATACAGTGTGCTCATAGTTGTGACAAAAAGGAAGAAAGTATTCACACATACATACACATATACATGTATACCTGTTACATGTATATATGTGTATGTTGCATATTTGTAAATACACAGGTTATGTCTGAGAAGATGTATGAAGAACTAACAATAATATTTGCCTCTAGGGCAAGGGATAATGGATGAGAGAACATTTTTTCCCAGGCATCCCCTTGTGTACAGTTTAAATTTTCTGTGTGCACATATTACTTGCATTTTCTCTCTCTCTCTCTGTCTCTCTCTCTCTCTCTCCCTGTGTGTGTGTGTGTGTGTGTGTGTGTGTGTGTGCTGGCGACTAAACTCTGGGCTTTGTAAATGCTAGGCAAGCACTTCTACCATTGAGTTGCATTACTTTCAAGTTTAAAAAAAAGATGCCTATAAAACTAGCAATGAAAAACAATGTTTCATAAGTGACAAATGAATAGTGGACAAACTGTATGCAAAGCTCTCAAAGGATGCAAGGCTTGCTTTAAACAGGGGCAGGAATGGTGTTCATGGAGAAGAGGGTCTCTGAATGAGTTCTAGATGACTGCAGGATTTGGGGGACAGGGAGGAGTAGCAAGACCACAGGACAAGCCAGGCACAGTGGTGCACACCTATAATTCCAGCGGCTCAGGAGGCTGAGGTAGGAGGATCATAGGTTCAAAGCTGGCCTCAGCAACTTAGAGAGACTCTGTCTCTAAATAAAAAATTAAAAGGGCTTGGGACATGGCTCAGTGGTTAAGCACCCTTGGGTTCAATCCCCAGGACAAAAATGAAACAAAGCAAAAAAAGAAAAAAAAAAAACTCACAAGGTAGGCCAACAGTCCAATTAGAAGACATATAATATGCAAACTTGGAGTCTTATGAGGTAATCAACCAACATTTGCCTAGGTAGAGGAATGTAATAGTATTTTATTTACTTAATGCACATACAACTCATCCCCAAATTAATATTAAAAATCATGTAAAGGGAATAGAAGCACATATTTTATTAAAGTCAGAAACTGAACCTAGGGGAAAACATGAACTTCTAACCAAAATAATTAGCCAGTTATTGAGCCTCACAATCATATTTGAGTTTCTTGACAGCCAGAGTGAAAAGGAAAACTGAAAGTACATAGTTTTTACTATGGAAAGAAAGATTGTATGCCAGCTTTCTTACCTTCAGTACCTTTCTGTTACCAAATTGTATAAAGAATTGCCGAGTGGGAATTTACATGGAAAACAGTGAGTTGTGGCACAGGGCAGGATCAGTGTAAACTAGGATAATTGTTATGGTTTGGATGTGGGTTGTTACCCAAAAGCTCACATGTGAGACAATGCAAGAAGGTTCAAGCCGGGTGCGGTGGCCCAAGCCTGTAATCCCAGCATAGGGAGGCTGAGACAGGAGAACCACGAGTTCAAAGCCAGCCTCAGCAATGGCGAGGCGCTAAGCAACTCAGTGAGACCCTGTCTCTACATAAAACACAAAATAGGGCTGGGGATGCGGCTCAGTGGTTGAGTGCCCCTTAGTTCACTCTCCAGTACCAAAAAAAAGAAGAAGGTGGTTCAGAGGAGAAATGATTGGATTATGAGAGTCTTAACCCAATCCGTGAATTAAGCCCCTGATAGGGATTGAGTAAGTGGTAACTAAAGTGGTAGGGTGGGAATTGGGGGTGTGGCTTTGGGGTATATATTTGTATCTGGCAAGTAGAGACCTTTCTCTCTGCTTGCTGATCATGATGTAAGCTGCTTTCCTCTGCCACACTCTTCTGCCATGATGTTCTGTTTCACCTCAAGCCCCAAGGGATGAAGCCAGCCATCTATGGACTAAGACATCTGAAACTGTGAACCCTAAAATAAACCTTTCCTCTTCTACAATTGTTCTGGTCAGGTCCTTTTAGTCACAGCAGCAAAAAAGTTGACTAAAACAAAGCTCAAGGGCATCTTGGTTGAAGGTCTTCCAGGATGCCCACTGGTATCTTAACAAAGTCCTTGGAAGCATGAATATCATGTCTCCTAGAGAAATTTCTTAGCTGGGATAATTTTTTGTTTGTGTATTTGGTTTGTAATGAGAGGTAGAAAGTAGGTGATATGAGGGCAGAGCATAGGTGGCTGGCATCCTACACTGCTGGTTTGTGGCAATTCACATGACTTAGGAACCAAACAGTTACAAGTGTGAACATCCTATCACGAAAATCAAGAAAGCTAGCAACCAGAGTTTTGTCATGGTGACAGACGACTTTCCCTCCCCCAGTGCCCCTGAGACAAATCTGTCATTATCCTCAGAAAGAAGTTTTATCTTATTCTAACACTTGAATAAGAAGGTTCGTTTGACTCGCCAATGTTAAATACTAAGATAAGGTGTCAGATATAACACTGGTCTAAACACGTTCAAGGCAGTTGATTTCCATAGCTATGGAAAAGAAACATCTAACGCCGAGCAACAAGAACTCTGGAAATGAAAGTTGGCAACATAGATTGGGACCAGATCGTGTTGAATTAATCTCAGTAGTTTACAGTTTCTTCCAGGGTAACAGGGACCCATTAACGTTTGGTAAGGAAGTACATAAGAAAAAACACAGAATGTCATGGATGATTTGTCAAGTGGCAGTTTGTAAAGTGGAATTGAGGGAAGACAGACTAGTAGAAGGTTATTGCAATACTTTTAGAGCCTATACTAGAATAGTGGATATGAGAATCTAAAAGAGAGGATGCTAAAACCCCATAGAGGAAGAACTGACAGTCCCCATGATTGCATACTGGAGTGCTGGGCATGGTGGTGCCACCCCATAGTGCCAGCTACTCAGGAGGCTGAGGAAGGAATATCATTTAAGTCCAAGAGTTAAACGCCAGGCTGGCAAACATAGCCAGAACCTGACTTTGGCAGGGTAGGGGTGGGGGCGTGAGTGAGGAAGAGTGGAAGATGACTCTGAGAACTGAGATGCCCTTGTGAATTCCAAGTGACTTCAAAAGTACAAAATAAATGATTGCAGAAATAGAGGTGTCAGGAGGGAAAGCTTGTCTTGGGGCAGAGGAGAATAATTTATTTTTACACATGTTGACTTTGAGATGATGGCAGAGTATCTAAGTGAAATAATCTAGAAATCAACCAAAGATAAAAGGATCAAGCTGAATACCAACCATGAAAATTAAATTTCTGATGGAAATGACCTATTTTATTTCCATAGGTATTACCCTATGAAGTTGTCTTGTCAAAAAATGAATTTGAATCAGATCAGGTTCCCAGAACTTACTACCAGTTTCCTGGATACTAGGGGGAGACGAACTTACTTAATAAGAAACACTGTGGAGATTCAATCAGCAAAATCCAGAATGTGAGATGGTATACAGGACAAGGGATATGGTGTTATCAACAAATCAATTGGAAGAAAAAAGGAAAAAAAAAAGGAAAAGAGAACCTCGAGATTAAAGGAGACTTAAAAAGCCACATTAACCAAGAGTGATTTATGGACCTTATTTGGATTTTTTTTTAAATTTTTTTTTAGTTGTTGAGGGATCTTTATTTTATTCATTTATTATTTGTATGTGGTGCTGAGGATCGAACCCAGTGCTTCATGCATGCTAGGCAAGCGCTCTACCACTGAGCCACAGCCCCAGCCCCGGACCTTATTTGGATTTTAATCTGAACAAACCAGATCAAAAAAAGATTTATGAGACAATTGAGGAAATTTGGTCTGACTGAATATTTACTGATATTAGGAATTATTTTTAAACTTTAGGCATATTAATGTTTTTGTGGTTAAGAGTTTTTGAATGAAATCCTTTATTTTAAGATATGTACCAAAATACAATCAAGTCCATGAGGATGCACCAGTGAAGTGCACCACTAGGCAATTTCATCATCCTGTGATTGTCACAGTGTGCACTTACACAGAGGTAGACTGTCCACAGCCTCTTGGTGGGATCAAAAACAGGATAAGCAGGAGATGTATGAGACTCCTGGTGATATCAAAAAAGCACACTATTTTGCAGTAAACTTTGTAAATATATATAAGTAGAAGGGTACACTCTAAATAGCAATAAAAAACTAAATACAAGCAGGGCACAGTGATGAGTGCCCATAATCCCAGCTCCTTGGTAGGCAAGAGGATTGCAAGTTCAAGGCCAGCCTGGGCAATTTAACAAGATCTTTTCTCAAAATTAAAAAATAAGGACTGGAGATGTAACTCAGTGGTAGAACATCCCTGGGTTCAATCCTCAGTATGACCAAAAAAAAAAGTAAACATACAAAGCAATAACAGACATCTATTATCAAGTACTATGTACTATATGTAATTGTAGGTGCTTTATTTTATACAACAGGTAGCATAGATTTGTTTGTACCAGCATCACCACAAACGGGTAAGTAATGCATTGTGATATGACATTAGAATGGCTACAACATCAATAAGCAATAGGGGCTTTCCAGCTCCATTATAATCTTTTGCTTGGGGTCAGGGGAGGTACTAGGAATCGAACTCAAGGACACTCAACTACTGAACCACATACCCAGTCCTATTTTGTATTTTATTTAGAGACAGGGTCTCACTGAGTTGCTTAGTGCCTCGCTTTTGCTGAGGCTGGCTTTTAGCTCACGATCCTCCTGCCTTAGCCTCCCAAGCCACTGGGATTCCAGGTGTATGCCATCGCACCCAGTCCATTATAATCTTATATGTTATAGTTTAGATATGGGGGGTTCCCAAAAATCTCATGTGTGAGACAATGCAAGAAAGCCTAGAGGTGAAATGATTGGGCTGTGAGAGCTTTAACCTAATCAGTGCATTCATTTGCTGATAGGGATTAGCTAGATGGTAATGATAGGCAGGTAGAGTATGGCTGGAGGAGCTGGGTCCCTGGGGGTGTGCCTTTGGGGAATATATTTTGTCCTTGTTGAGCCGGGCTATACTTCCATCCCTGTTTATTTTTGTTATTTTGAAACAAGATCTCACTTGGAACCTGTAATCTCTCCTTCCTGATGTGATGGCCTGAAACACTTTCCTTCACCACAGTCTTCCACCATGATGTTCTGCCTCATCTTGAGCCCCAAGGAATGGAGCCAGCTGTCCATGTACTGTGACCTTTGAAACCATGAGCCCCCAAATAAACTTTCCTCCTCTAATTGTTCTTGTCAGTTCTTTTGGTCACAGCAGCAAAAAGGCTGACTAAAATATTACAGAACCACTATCATTAACTGACCCATTGTTATGCTACACATGACTATATTTATAGATGAACTGATGTGATTTGGTTCAAAATAATTCAGCAGGGGTGAGAAGAGAAATGGTGGGGTACAGACAGACAAAATCAGCCATAAATTCGTCATGGCAGGGCTGGTGTTATAGTACCCAGAGAGGGATGTTGCCATCACACAGTTCTACTTCTGTCTTTCTTTCCTTCCTTCCTTCTTTTTTGGAGGCACTAGGAATATGGAGCCCAAGGTCTATAACTGAGCTATACTTCCATCCCTGTTTATTTTTGTTATTTTGAAACAAGATCTCACTTGGAACCTGTAATCCTCCTTCCTTACCATTTCCAACTGGGATTACAGGGGTACATTACCACGCCCAGCTCTGTGTGTGTTTTAAATGTTTTATAATAAATGAAGGAGAGTAAATGAGAGAGAGTTCACATGATGAATGCCAAATTCTTCTCTATAAAAGTAAATGTCTAGGGCTGGGGCTGTAGCTCGGTGGTAGAGTGCTTGCCTAGCACTGGGTTTGATTCTCGGCACCGCATATAAATAAAATAAAGGTCCATCAACAACTAAAAATATATTTTAAAAAATATATTTTTTTAAATATAAATCTATACACAGGTGGTCAGGTATACATCAGAAGCGAGTTCTGAGAAAGTCTCACATTTAAGGTGAAATCATGGTGGGGGAAGAGTTTTGTTTTTTTCCCAGAATAGAAATGATACACTTTACTGGCAAACTAAAAAGAAATACTACTTTGGAATTCAATAACCTTGGGTTGGAGTCTAGCTATGACTCCTACCAGACCAGCTTTGTTATCTTGAGCACATCACCTAACTGTAAACCTCCAAGTCTCAGTTTCCTTATCTTCAAAGTGGGAATAACAATCTCATCTCCCTTGTAGAAATAACCCTCATGCTGAGAGTTAAATGAAATTAGGCATATGGATCACCTTATATTCTGCCTGATATTAAATAAGTGTTCCTTAAACGTTCACAATTAGTATTGTTGTTTTATTACTGAATAGAATGGTCCTAAGAGATAAGTACAGAACCAGGGTGCGTAGTGTGACAGAGAGAGGAGAAAACTTTGAGGAAAGGGGAATGGCAATGGTGCAGTGTTAGAATCACAGAATCTGATGCCTTCATCAGATTAGGTCGTTTGGAGGTCAGTGGTGACATCATCATGTTAGTTTCATAAAGACATGGTGAATGCAACCAGATGACAAAGGATGAAGCTAGAAATGGTGGTGGAGCAATGGGAGCAGCAAGCACTCTGTATTTCCTTATTTGGTGATGAAAGCAGTAGGGCAGCAAAGACAAGGGAGCCCTTTTTCAAAGTAAAGAAGCTCTTGTAAGTCTGCAGGAGGAAAGGAAGATGCTGGGGCAGGAGCAGTGGAACCTCCACCAAGGAAAAGAGAAAGGGGCTGGACTTGCAGAGAGCATAGATTTGGAGAAGTTAATTTACAGTGGAAGAAGTTGGCCAAATCACAACAGAACAAAGCCAAGAGAGGAACTGGGATTTCTGGAGATACTGTGGAAGAGAATGTGAGGGAGGTGCAACCCTAGAAGGAGACATAATTAGATGGGGAAGGGAAAAGCATGGAGAAGTATGGGAATGAGAGTAAAAGAATAGGTGAACACAGCCTGATGTTTGGACTAGGGGCTGAGAATGACAAGAACAAAAAGGACAGTTGTAAGGCAGAGCAGATTCTATAGAGCACAGGCTGGGATCCCAGGAGTGTTAGAGAACTGAGTAGGTGGCAGTCTGCACTCTGTCCTGTTGTGGAGATTGTTCTGTGGCCTTTGAAGACACTTCCTCTTTGGTGATTAGAGATCGGGTGATTGGCATCAACTGATACCTGTGAAGAAATCTGCACCCTGTGGCCCGTGGTGACATAGAGCCCTCCAGCTGTCCGGGGTGGAACTGCAGATGCATGATAAAGTTGCAAAGATAAGACCACTTCCTAGAAAGTTAGGAGGAAAACGCAAGACAAGGAAAATCCAACCAGTGAGACTCGGGGTCATAATAAAAAGTGTTAAAATATAAAATATTTTTGTAATTACTGAGCCTTTCATTCTACTTATGCCCTTTACCTCCATTACCCCTCATCCATCTCCAAATCTCATGCAAATGACAAAGTCATAGTGCTGGTTTCTTAACATTACCTGCTAGTGTGGCTGGAAACTTATTGACTTGGTTTCTGTAAAAACTACTGAGTCTAAGTGACAATAGCTTCTGGAAAAGGTGATTGAGAGTTGGGAAGAATACACTGAAATCTAGATTCAAGCCAGGCACAGTTGCACACACCTTTAATCCCAGCAACTCAGTAGGCTGAGTCAGGAGTATCACAGATTTGAGGCAAGCCTGGGTGACTTAACAAGAGAGTCTCAAATGACAAAATTAAAAAAAAAAACAAACTGAGATGTAGTTCAATGATACAGATCCCCTAGTTTCAATCTCCAGTACAAAAAAAGGGAAGACATTTAGATTCATTTGGATTATAATTTTGTTTTATTTAGAAATATCTCCTTTTAAATGCTGGTATGGCCTGCCCCTCTTTTTTTTTTTTTTTTTTGGTACTGGGGATTGAACTCAGGGGCACTCGACCCCTGAGCC
>PVHX01010444.1:0-43573 GCA_004024805.1 Geosciurus inauris
AAAAGTTGCATTTTAATACATGTTATCAAACATAACAGAAAAAAACAAATTTTCAGAAGCTGCACACACTATTCACTGAAAACATTTGTTGAGGCAAATAGAAAAAAAATGTTGCAAGATTGTGGCTCAGCGGTAGAACGCTTGCCTCACATGCGTGAGGCCCTGGGTTCGATCCTCAGCACCACATACAAAGCAATAAAATAAAGACATCGTGTCCATCTACAACTAAAAAAATATTAAAAAAAAAAAAAAGATTGCCAGTATTTTTTTTGAGGCTATTGTGAATGGGATAGTCTTCAAATTTGTCTTTCAGTTGATTCATCTTTGGTGTATAGGAATGCAATTGATTTATGGGTGTCAATTTTATATCCTGCTATAAGTTCTAGAAGTTTTCTGGTGGAGCTTTTTGGGTATTCTAAATATAGAATCATGTAAATAAGGATAGTTTGAACTTTTCCTTCTTTGGTAAATAAGGATAGTTTGAACTCTTCTTTTTCTATTTATATCCCTTCAATTTATTTCTTCTAATTGCTCTCGTTAGGTTTTCTTTTCTTTCTTTCTTTTTTGGCACTGAGGATTGAACTCAGGAGTACTCGACCACTGAGCCACATCCCTCGCCCTATTTTGTGTTTATGTAGAGACAGAGTCTCACTGAGTTGCTTAGCACCTCGCCGTTGCTGAGGCTGGCTTTGAACTCGTGATTCTCCTGTCTCAGCCTCCTTAAGTGCTGGAATTACAGGCTTGAGCCAAGGAGTATGTTGAATAGGAGTGGTGAAAGAGGGCATTCCTATTTTGTTCTAGTTTTTGTAGGGAATGGTTTCAATTTTTGTCCAGTTAGAATGATGTTGGCCTTGTTTTTAGCATATATAGCTTTTACAGTGTGGAGGTATGTTCTATCTAGTTACTATCCCTAGTTTTTCTAGGGTTTTGAACATGAATGGATGGATTCTGAATTTTTTCAGATGCCTTTCCTGCATCTATTGAGATAATCATGTGATTCTTGTGTTTAAGTCCATTGCTATGTTTTAATTTTCAACTTTAGTCCCCTCTGCAATCTAAAATATAGCATGGCTTAGTTTGAACACCGGCCCTTGCCATTATGAACTCTTTATAGTTTCTAACCTATCTCTAAGTATTAGCTGATTACGCATTAAACCATAAATCACTACTCCCTCCCACCCACTGGTACTCACTGTTCCCTTTTCTGTCTCTTTGAAAGCTAAAGTAGTTTTTGAATGATGGTGGTAAATTATTGTCTTGCTCCTAGTCCTCTTAGGTAAGAAATTTTTTCCTTTCTTTTTTATCTTTAGTAAATGTATCAGTCATGGCTGAGTCAGAGAAACAAAGCTATTAGAATATATATATTTCAAGTCTAAAATTTGGTTCTTTATTTTATAAGACTTCTCATTTTATATTATTTGGTTTTTTACTCCTTGGTTTCCAATATATTGCTCATATATTTGATAACATTATTCTACAGTTAGAGGAGACAGCAAGTGAAAACACTTCAGAATAAGTGTGCCTAGGCAGTCATATAAATGTAATCCATTTAAAGCTTTAGCTATTTATGTGAAATTAGGCATTTCATTTGGTTTCTACCTATGGCTATAGCTTTCAGAAATTTGACATACAATTTATTTGATGTAATTTCAGGCTGACAATATTCTTGCAATACAATAATGAGATATTATGTTATTGAAGTATTGTTTACTGAAGTGTAAAGGATATGAAATGAAATATAAATAAAAGATAACAGGTAATATTTGCATAAGTAGCATTTAGCTACTGGGTAATTTTATATTTATATTGTATGTGCATTTTTATAATATAAAAAAGTAGTTTCAGGAATGTTGATATCATTCAGAACAATTCTTTTAAATGTGATTAGATGACTGACATTTTTTGTTTTTTATTTTCTCAAATGAATTGGTTTTGTCAGGCCAGCATTTGTTTCAATAGATTGTTTACTCAAAGAAAAGCCTTGTTGGTTTGAGTAACCATAACTGTAAATGCATTAAGAACTTCACTGGGAGCTGAGGTTTGTGGCCCAGTGGCAGAGTGCTTGTCTTGAACATGTGAGGCACTGGGTTCAATCCACAGCACCACATAAAAATAAATAAAGACACTGTGTCCATGTATAACTAAAAAACATTAAAAAAAAAAAAGAACTTCACTGGTATTAACAGTACAAAGCTCAATGACACTCAGTGCAACCTACTTACGAGGAATGACATTCATATCAGTGCTAAATGTGATCTTTTTGTACTGAAGGTTGAAGACATAATAAGTGGGTCCAGAGTGAGAAGAAAGGATGTATTTCCAATTAACCCCTTTTAAGTTCCAGTATGCAATGTCAAGGATGTGACTGAGTAATTAATGTTGTAACATATATGGAATGAAAGAAATGCAAACATAGAGATTATTAATTAATAAATATATAGTTTATGATTACACTGCTTAGCATCAGGGGCAGATCAAGAGATAGGGAACTGAAACTTAGACCATTGGGGTGAGTCCTCTGTAAAGGAAAAATACAAATTACAAATACAAATTTATGGTCAAGAGTCAGTGTGTATTTAGAATGAGAAAATAAATCACAACTGATTGTAAATTTCAATGAAGATGATTGATGACATTATCATCGCAGTATTTAGGATGTAGTATTTAAAGATGGCTGATCACACCTTTAAACTCCTTCTTTAACTACAGGATTTATAATGGTGATTGCCTCTCCATATGGCAATGCTTTTATAACTTTCTACAAAGAATTCAGAAGGATAAATTAGTCTTCTGGGTTCCATGGTAATAAAATTTGTTTTCATTATTGAAATTGAAATCTAAAAAACATGCAACTTCACAATGACATATTCAGTTCTTGAAAATTTGCTTATAGGTGTGTCATCTACAAACACAGGGTTTCTAAGAATTTGTTTCATGTGTCTCATTTTTTAAAAAAATTAAATGTATGTACATTTATACTTGTATATATATTATTAACTTCTTAATAAGAGTGAACTTCTGACTTGACTAGCCATTGATTAAAAATCTAATTATCATTCATACTATATTTTATGTTTCCTGATTGTAACAATTTCCCCACAGATTAGCTTCTGGCTGTGTACATTTCAGACTTTGATTCTTTTCCACTTATTGCATTCCTCTAGTTCTAACTGCTATTGGAGACATTCACATCTCCATAAACTGTGGCTCTGTACCTTCATATCACGACTCTAGGTCAGTTAGCAGTGGAAAAAGGTGTATTCCAAAAGTAATTCCTGTACTGGAACAGATAACAGTAATTACGTACATATGGAAATGACTGAGAACCATGTTTGTATATCTCAGTAAATCCAAACTGAATTCTGCCAATTCAGCTTCCCCTTTGTTTAATCCCCAAGTTGCTTGCTGTGACTCCCAACACCTGACACAGGAGGGAGAAGTGGGAATGGAAAGAGAAAAATAATTTGTGCTTAAAATATCTTTTGCAGTTTTTTCTAAAACATGTAATCATGTAAATGCATTGCCAAGGCTCCTCCTAGGATCTAAGGGGTCTTTCAACATGAGGATCCCTGAAGCTTGAGCTTCATTATGAGTTTGGTGATAAAAATCTACCTTTTCCAAACGAGTGCTATTTCTGCATGATGGATGTCTGTAATATCTGTGCTGTCCAATATGGTAGCTGCTTGCTTCATATAACTGTTGAGTATTTGAAATGTGGTTAATGCAACTGAGGAACTGAATCTTTGATTTGGTACAATTTAAATTGCTATCAATTTAAATAGATAAATGTAGTTAATAGCTAGTCTTTTGATAGTATAGGCTTAATATCTAATCTATTAATATATTTATGTAAAACCAATGCTTATTTTATCCTAGTAGACATGTATTATATCTTTCTCTGCTTAACTTTTGATGTCATTGAGATATTAGACTTTTTTTTTTACTATGACTTGAAATGTATTTATTTATTTATTTATTATTTTTTCTCAAAAATTGCATTTTAATACATGTTATCAAACATAACAGAAAAAAAATTTTCAGAAGCTGTACACACAGTTCACTGAAAACATTTGTTGTTTTAATTGCAGCCTAAATTTTGTATCATATATGATACATTTATTGTCTTTAAGCAAAGCAAGTGATTCTCATAATTATGGACAGTATTATCCTGACAGATCTTTATACATTGAACTAAAAAAAACCTTTAAGGTGTTTCTTTTGGTTGACATATTTGACTTCTTGTTGCAAATAATCTTGAGTCAACTAAGAAATATTACCTTTTATTTTTTTCTTAGGAAATTTAATGAGTCTTTTCCAAGGACAAAGGGAAAGTGGATTATTTCATTGACATAGTCAATATTTTATTTGACTACTTACCTGTGCACCATATTTCACTGCACAATTGTGCCACTAATTAACATATATTCATGAGTATTCTATGTATCCTGATCTTGGAACACACACAGTTTAGTGATAAGAGATTTTTTTGGGGGGTGTGTGCTAGGGATTTAACCCTGGGGTGCTTTACCGCTGAGCCACATCCCTAGTCCCCCTTTTTTAAAAAAAATTTGAGACAGGTTCTTGCTAAGTTGTTCAGGGCTTCACAAAGTTGCTGAGTCTGGCTTTGAAGTTGTGATCTCCTTCTTCAGCCTCCTAAGCTGCTGGGACTACAGGTGAGTGCCACCATACCCGGCTAATGATAAATGATTTGAAACACAATTTTAATTTTTTTTAAGCATCATGTAATGGCAGCACTCCACATATTTGCAAGAAAATTTGCCATAAAATTTGTGATGATTATGTGGTGAAATGCAATAGTTTGCTAATCCTAGTGGTCCAAGCCAGATTTCAAATTTTGGACTAAATTTTTGTCTTGTTATGACATTGTACTTTACAGTAACTCATGGATATTTAATTGGTAGAACAAAGAGAAATGACACATGTTGTTTAGTGTACCATGGTATATCATTACATATAATTTTGTGAAAGACTGCATATTTTATTCATCATATGCCTAGTATTGGGTAGAAAGTTTTCAGTACTGTTAATGCAGTGAACAAGTGGCCTTTCAAGCACAATGTGCAGTTTCAATGTGTACTTTAAGGGGCCAGTAAAGGATTTTCTGTTCATTTGCTTTTTTTTTTTTTTTTTTTTGGTATTTGGAATTAAACCCAGGTATGCTTAATCATTGAACCAGGGTCTTGCCAAGTTGCTTAGGGCCTGGCTAAATTGCTAAGGCTAGCCTTGAACTTGCAGTCCTCCTTCCTAAGCCTCCCAAGTTCCTGGGATATTTGCTGTTGATTTTTATTTACAAAGTTGAGTGTTGGCTAAGCTGGAACTAGATATTATATACACATCTACATGTAATAATTATAATTAACATTTAGCTGGACTAGATTAATATTATTTAACTGGGATAAAATTCACTTAATATAGTTAACCATTTAAAATTGTATGCTTTGGTGGCAGTTAGAACATTCACAATACTGCATCACTTCTATCTAATTCTAAAACATTTCCATTGTCTCAGAAGAGGTTTCTACCTCCAAAAAGCAGTCACTACCTGTTTCCCCTCCAATGAGCCCTGGAAATGAAATCACTTATCTGCTTTCTGTCTGGATTTACCTCTTCTGGATATTTCATACAACTGCAACAATACAATGTGAGAGCCTTTATGTCTGGCTTCCTTTACTTAGCATGTTTTTGAGGTTCATCCACATTTTAGCATGTTTCAGTACTCCAGTCCTATTCATTAATTTTTTATATTCTCTTGTGGACATATACGAACTTCTATTTATTTTTTTTTAATGTTAGTAAGATGATTCAGTACAAATACTCTAAATTTAGTTTGATTAATTCTTGAGTTAAAATAATAGAAGAAAAATAAAATTTGGTATCTATGAGGCTTATATCAGTGTTTTAAAACTATAATATGACGAGGAAAGAAAGCAAATAGAAGATCAAATACAGTTTTACATTTTTAGTCATAAAAAAAAAAGTCATGAAAATCTTTGGATCTTAAATGTTCAATATTTTCTTCCATATCAGTGATTACACATTTTTTAATGATGAACCTCACTTACCAGAATTTTAATTCTGTGATACAAGATGTGTCACTTGAATGGTATAAAGGATTTTTGTCTTTAATGTTGGTTGACTACGCTGGACCTCATTTTGTTTTCCTAATCTAGGGATAAGCATGTAGAAAAATATGAACATTGACTCTGCTTTTGAAAATTTCATAGATATCTATCCAGGACTCATGTCATGTTTCATTTGCAAATTTAAAAATTTTTGTTTTCTCTCTACTTTGTTGGTGTCTAACACTTGTATATGTTAAATTTTTTTAAAAAAAATATCACTTAGTAATAATTCGCAAAATCCTAAGTAGAATTTTAAACATTACTTCCTGATTTGTTTTTATATTTTATTCTCTGTTGTATGATTTTTTAAATAAGCTATGGTTGTTTTATATATGCTAGTTGTAATTTGATTTTTCAAAATGTCAAATGCCAGCTAAGTGCAAAATAATTTACATTTTATGACTGTGAAATTCAGTTCAGTTTTCAAAATGCCCTGAATCCTCAAATGTCTTTTTTTAAACCTTAATTTGTTGGCTTTGGTGGTTTGTCAGCATGAGGTAACAGACTATTATTAGTTTTCTATTTCTGGGTAACAAATTACCACAAATTTAGTGGCTTAAAACTACATTAATTAATTATCTCACAGTTGTGGATCAAAGGTCTGGGTTGGGCATAGCTGGATTGTGTGTCCAGGTCTTGCAGGCCAAAATCAAGGTTTTTGCTGGGCTGCAGTCTTATGTGGGATTTCATGGGACCCTTTTTCATGTTCATGTTTTTTGGCATTATTCAGTTTCTTAAAGTTGTATGATTGAAGACTGCATTTTCTTCTTTGCTTTTGTACAGAGACTACTCAGCCGCTGGAGTCCCTCTCCCTTAGCTCCTTAATCTGTGCCCCCGCTCCATACATGACTCGATTCTTAGAGATCAGCAGAAAAAATACCTTGCTGGAGTTTTGAGGCTCTTTCTTTAAGAAGAGCCTAGTCCCTTGTAAGATCTTGCCTGATTAGCCCAAAATAATTTCTGTTTTTAACAATCTCAGGGATACCTGCTTTGGGATCTTAATTGCATGTGTAAATCCTTTTCTTTGTTATATAATGTCATCTGATAGTGGTAGTGAAGTCCATTCTATTTTTAAATCCTGCTCTCAATTCAAGGGAAGGGATGATAGAGTATGCATTAGGATGTCTTCATAGAATTCTGCCTACCACACAGGAATTATGTGAAAATTTGAATTTGGGTTTGTTTGTTTGTTTTGGGCACTGGGGATCAAACCCAGAATCTTGCACATGCTAAGCATGTTGTTTTGGTCAGCTTTTTCATAGCTATGACCTAAAGACCCTATAAGAACAATTTTAGAGGAAGAAAAATTTATTTGGAGCTCATGGTTTCAGAGGTCTCAGTTAGACAGCCGGCTCCATTCATTGCTCAGTGCCCAAGGTGAGGCAGAGCATCATGGTGGAAGATTGTGGCAGAGAAAAGCTCAGAACTTCTATCAGAAAGCAAAGAGAGTGCTAAGCTCAGCACACAAAATATATACCCCAAAGACACAGGCCCAGAGACCCACCTCTTCCAGTCCTACCCTATTCTATAGTTACAAGTCATTAAATTCAGTTAGAGAATTAATGCACTAATTAGGTTAAAGCTCTCAAAACCCAATCATTTCACCTCTAAACTTTCTTGCATTGTCTCACATATGACATTTTGTGGACCATAACACATGTGCTCTACCACTGAGCTATTCCCCCAGTCTTCCCAAGTTGTATTTTTTAGACTGGATTTTTCATTTGATTTTGGATAACATTTTCTTGCCTTTTTTTTTTTCTTTTCCCAAACTTTTTTTAAAAAATTAGATAATGAATGTTAGTGTTTACATTGTTCAGCTAAATTTCAGCCATCCCAGCTGTGTCAAACTCCAGTGTGTTTCTCAATTTCTTTGGTCAAACAAGGCCTTTTCTGAGTTCTCCATCTCTATTATACCATACTCTGGTATAGTCCATAGTCTGGACTTTACATCTACGTTAAAATAATAGGCAGTCTTAGAAATCACCTGATTTATTTTGCTTCTCCTAAAATAATACAGGCCTGTCCTTTCTTTTATCCAATATCTGAAAAACCTTTTTATATTTTCCCAACTTTTCTAATTCATTACATGATTGGGAGGATAGTTCTATAGCAGTTCAGTGTAGTTATTTTTAACCCTTAAATTCATTGTAATGAATATACTTGATTTAATCATAAATATGGAATTTATTTAATCTTCAGAGCAAGCCATTTGTTATTGTATGCTTATGTCAGGGATTGCATAGATTCTTTGTATAAGACAATGAGATTATTTCACAAATGTTTTATTACTTTTTAAAAAAGCCAAGCAAAATGTTAAATTTTTCACAAAAGTTAAGATACTCATTAGGTCATTTAAAATTTTTTGTCTATGTTTTTGTACACCATTTATTACATTGAACACTCACACACACACACATATATATATATAGCTTTTCTTAAAAACATATTTGGATCCAAAACAAACCCATGCTGTTTTAATGATTCTTACCATATTGCATGTTGAGTAATGAGAGTAGCTCATTGTTACGTTACCCAGGGGGACTACTTAATGTTCTTGGTTACAAGATATATGTATATCTATGGTCTGATATCCATACTGAATTATAAATTTATTACTGATGCATTGCTTTCTAGGTAAATATGTTATACTCTTAAGATTAAAGGGTAGGAATTAATTTTCTATTGTGGAATAGTTTCTTCAACTTTAAATGAAAGCCTTAAATAAACATATTATTAATGTGTATAGCCAACACACACAATATATTGTGTAATTATTAGCTTGGAACATAAATTAATTATAAAGTTTCCTAATAAAATACTAGAGGAAACATTTACTGAAGAATATTTCTACATAAAAGCAATTTAACTGACACAAGCTTGTCCTCACTTAGAAACATTTATTCTCAGTTATAAATGGGATATTTTTTAGCACCAGTTTTATTCTAGCTTTGCACCAATATATCATTTAGACAGAAAGTGCTGATGTAGGTTTTTCAGTCCTAGACTGCAAAGGTATTGAAGGTGAATGTGATTTTAGTTACACATTCACTTTCCTTTACTGTCTGTGTATTGTGTTTTATTAGACTGTTTTAAATGCATTGTGGCCAAGTATTATAGGCTTGCTGATTATTTATATGCCTTAGTTTTTTTTTTTGTTAAATATTAACTACATACTAGAGGTTCGTTTATCATGTCTTTTATTTAGTACTCTTTTTAAATTTCAGAGTGTTTTATTGGGAGATACACAAGAAGTTAGTGTTGCCAAGTTTTCCATTCATATTGGTTTACTGCCATGTGAAATTTAGTATTAAACTTTCATATGAAAAAGATAAAACACACTGTCATCTCTTGTCCCGCTGTGCTCTTCAGTTGTAAGAGCAATGTTATGCCTACAATTTTGTGGCATGATGCACTAGAAAAATAGAGTGTGTGACTCAGTATCTGTATGTATGTTTATGTATGACTCTTGCTGAATAAAATTATATTTATGTACCATAGTGATATTTCCTTATCTGTTTGAACATAGGTATTTAGTAGATTAGATCATGTGCATTCTTTATATTTGTTTATAATAAAGTCTCTGTGAATTTAAACTGTTGTGTAATGAACACATATTATTACTCAGTGGCTACTAGATATAATCATAAGATTTGAAAGTTGGTTATTTATTGGACTGTCTTCAAATGTTTCTTATATCCACCTTACCATGTTTACCCATATTTGATGTCATTTTCTCATTTTGTTAGTAATTTGGATTAATGTTATTGCTTAGCATATAAAATTAGAATTATTTAGTTTTATGAGTATAAGTTAATTTATTTTGTAGTATATTTAGCCTTATGACCTTGGGTATATTATGTAATTTCTTTATGCTTCAATTGTCCTATGTCTGAAATAGGTATAAAAGCATTTTGCCTCTAGGATTATGATAAAGATTAAATGAGTAAATATATGTAAAACATTTGGAATAATTCTTAACTCCTAGCATACTCTCAGTGAGTATTAGCTGTCATCATCATCACTTTAGTTAAGTCAAGAAACAAGTAGTGAAAGATCTTTTTTCTTTTTCCCCTACATTTTTATTGACACATAATTTACATTCTATAAAATTAAAACATGCTAAGTATAGAAACCAGTTACATATAATGAACTTAGAGTTGTTCAGCTATCACCTTCATCAAATTTTAGTATATTTCTATTATCCTCAAAATATTCCTCATGGCTGTTCATACTTACTCCCCTTTTTTATTCCCTAGTCCCAGTCAACCATTAATCCCCCTCCTGTCTTTCAGTGGATTTGCCCTTTGTGTATATATTTCATTTAAAGTGAACCATACAATGAATTTTTTTTTGTGTTGCTTTCTTTGAGCATAATGTTTCTGAGGTTTGTCCATATTATACCATTTACCAATATTATATTCCTTTTTATGGCTAAATAATATTCCTTGTATAAATGTACCTGATTTTCTTAATCCATATACCTTTTGAAAGACTTGTGTTGTTTTCAGTTTTTAGGTATCATCAAAAATATTGCTGTAAATATACTTTTACAAGTCTTTTTGGAGTTATATGTTTTCATTTCTCCTAGGTAGATTTATAGATGTGGAACTGCTAAGTTGTATGGTAAATTTATGTTTAACTTTTGAAGAAACTGTCAAGATGTTTTCCCAGGCAGCTGTGTGTGCTACTTTACATTTCCACCTGCAGTACATGTTCTGTTTTCTTCACATCTTGTTAACATTTGTTATTTTATTTTTGTTTATAGCTATTTTAGTGTATGTGAAATACTCTCTCATTTGTTTTAATTCACCTTTCCCTAATTTCCCTAAAGCATACATCCATGCACTGCACCCAGGATCACACCTCTCTGGCAGTATCCTGAATCTCAGTGTGCATTAACATGTAGGCTCTAAGTCAGTGCCATGGTCTCACTTGGAGCAATTCTGCAATTCTCTTTCTACTCCAGAGGTTCCTGTGGCCAAAGCCTCTCTTACAGCTATAATATGCTTCTGTTTCTTCCTCTACCTACTTTGTTTCAGCTCTCCCCAAAATGAGTGCAAATCTGAAGAGTCTTATAATCTGTTTTCCATGTAATCCAACTGTAGCACTATCACAGAGTGACTAAGAAAGGCCTCTATTTTGAAGTAATGTTTGAGGAGAGAACTGAGTAAAATTAGGAAGTAAGCCAAGTAGATATCTGGGGGAAGAATCTTCCAGATAGAAAAGCAAGAGCAGTGATTCAAGGCAGAACTGTTCCTTCTAGTAGAGACCTATATGGGGAGACCAGAATCGGGGAGGAGAGTGAATGTAACAAAGGGCCACACCCTGCCTGGCCCTTGTAATGTTTTCAGTTGTATAATTCTATGGTCATTCTAGCTGCCCTTTAAAAATAGAATGTAAGGAACCTAGAGTAGAAATAGGATCCAGTAAATAGTGTTGGTGAAATATGGTTGTGGCTTGAGTTAGGGTGGCAGCAGGTAGGAAGTGGCCAGATTCTGGATGTATTTTGAGAAATAAATTTTTCTGATGATTGAGATGGAGACTCTGAGAGTAAGAGTTGAGGAAGATTCAATGATTTTTGGCTTAAGTAATTGTGGATAAATGGAAGTGTATATAGAAGTAGGTGGGGTGGTAGAAATAGAATTTTTATGTTTTAGGTACATTAAATTTTTATCTATTAGGCATGTAAGAATAGATGTGTCTTGAGAAAAGGGAATGTAAGTCTAGATCAGGACTGAAAAAAGTATTTTGGAAGTTGTCAGAATATGAATTATATTAAAGCTATGCATCTGAGAGACATCCCTTAGACAGGAATTGGCAAAACTTTTCTGGAAAGCTCAGAAACACTATAAGTAGTTTTGTTATTGTTGTAATTCCTCATCTCTGACTTTATATTGTCATAGAACCTGTAGACAATTAAGCAAATGGGTATGGCTGCATTCCAGGAAAACTTAATAAAAATTTATATGTACTGATTTCTAACCTTGACAGTGAGTAGAGAGAGAAGAGACCTAAACCCTAGCTAGGTCCTAGGGTAGTCTTACTACTTAGAGGTTTGAAATAACGGGAGTATGGAGACAGGGATATGAGAAGGAACATCCAGTGAGACAGGATAGAAACTCAGAGAATGTGGAGAGAGTCTCATTTGTGGTTCCTCATCGCACCTCTGTTTTTAAGTGGACAGGTGGATTATGTAAGAGTCCAAATAGGTGATATTCTAATTTCCTGTAGTCTTAGACGTATTAGTTCTCTGATAATATACTTTAATAATCATTCTCTAGAATTTTATTGTATCATGTCAAATTTTTATAGTTATTTGAGTGTAAATCTCTAATTACAATTCTTAGTACATTATTTTGAGTAGTATTTTTTAATTTTTTGTATAATCTAATATGTGGAGGCTTTTTGTTAAAATGCTATAATTGGATATTTCTGTTCCTGAATATTTAGGTGTTTTTTGTTGGAGGATTTACATACTTGGGAATAATGAAAGTAGAACAGAGTTCAGAGATAAATGTTATATCCTTTAAGTTTGAGCATTTCTTATTTCTTGAGACCTTTGAAATCTTTGTTAAAAGAATGTTGTTGCACATTTTCTATTAGATAACTAAGAATGAGCTGTGTATGTACATGTGAAATTCACTGAACCATCAGTGGTAAAAGTAATTTGAAAGACTTGTAATGTTATAACTCAGAAAGATTACTGATTATATATTATCAGAAATTTTGGTCAAACTTGTATTTAATTTGTGGAATTCTAGTTTTAGCAATCTATACCTGGTGTAATTTTAATATTTTTAATATTACTATAAGTCACAGATATAAAAAGAAAGAAACTATGGAATTCCTTTAAATATATTTTTTCTTTACTTTTGGGAGCTCAAACATTAGAAGCAGTTTTGAAATTTTTGTATTGCTTACTGACAGACATTATATATCAAGAACTCACATTATTGTAGGTCACTGAATTAATTTAAGAAATACCAATTGACATCATTCCTTTAGGGAATTGTGGGCTGCTCTTTGATATTATTGTCTTTGTCGAATGTGAAAATTTAGAATAAATTTTATTTTAGTGTAGAGGGTTCTTAAGAATGAAGTGATATCTCTTCAAATTTAAGTTTTTTTTTTCAACTGGATAAGAAGTAGAGTTGATAGACTTTCTTTCTAAAATAGTTTTCTCTCCAAATTAGTTACGTGCTTGCATTTGCCATGTACTGTTATATGTCATTGTTTATTCCTAAATGGAAATGAGTTCCAAAAAGCATTTAAAACTCTTCAGAGTTATGTTCAAAAGTCATTTGTCATTTGTGAGAGAAGGTAGCCATAATTAGTATTCTTATGTGCCTATTATATTTGAATGTATTTATATTCTGTCAAATATAATGTGTTTTAGATGAGATCATTAGGAAATAAAATTTTTCATTGTCATTACTGTAACAGTGGGGCAAACTCTTTTTGCTAAAAGGCTCTCAATAATTCTACTAAACAATGGTGGTGAGCATTTTTAATTATATCATGCTGAACCTGATTCCTTGGTATGCTAGTTATCTTCTCAGGTAATTTACATTCTTTGTGCTCTGAAAGATTTTAGCAAAAAATTGACAATTATGAATTTATGGGGCGATTTATTTTCTAGTCATGTAGAGAACATACCATGAGCTAGGGCAGTATTATATATGATTGATTAGTCAGACTTTTGTGATAAAACTCCTTGTATGTTGTGTTTCCACTGATATTCGTTAATTATTATATGCATTTTGGGTTGTTCCACATATGCCCTTTACAATAACATGTAGGATAAAAAAATACTTTAAAAAGACTTTAAACTGGCATGTCTAATTTTGCCCAAATAATTTCTAGTTAGCTATTTTATATTTAGAATTCAAGCTACCTTTTTAATCAGGGACCCCAACTTTACTAATACTATTAATAGTATTAATAGTACAAAGGAAGGGGTCCTCATTCCTAGCTTTTCTCAGCCATCTGCAGGATTCTTTACAACCTGAAGAATACAGTGTTTTGGGATTTGAAGTAGTTTCTCAAACTATATATAATTTTGGAGTAGCTGATTAACTTTTGGCCTGTGTTTCTTCATGTGTAAAAAGAAAATTTGGACTCTATTGTTTTATTGATAGTCTTTAAATACATTATATATCTTTAATACTTACTATCCACTACTTGATATACTAAATATATTAAATATTATAGGAAGTGCAAGATACTAATAGACTAAATATTATAGGAAATGTAAGAAAAAATATGATGAAGAATTGTAAGCTAGTTGGCATGAAAAAAAGTGAGACCAATTTAAAATTGTCTAAGATTGACAACCTGAACACTGCATACTATAAGGAAGGAAGTAGTGTGGATTTGGATGATCTGGGAGGACTTTCTGCAGAGAATGGTGCATGAGTTATGCTGGAAAAGGTTTGGATAGAAGGGAGAGGATTGCAATGCAAGGATGGCCATAGAAAGTACAGGTGTGAGTTGATGTAAACAAATGTAACGTATTTGTGGAACTCACTGGGAAGCTAATAGGAAACAGGTTTTAATATATAGATATAAAGTTTCTTGAATGCTGTCTTGAGGAGTTCCTGTTTGATTTTATGGTAACTGAAGGCTTTTAAGGTTTTCAAGGAAAAAGGTGATTCCATTTCATTATGAGGGTAACCTATGGAAATAAATAAGGGAACTTGATATCAGGGACCAGGAATAGAAAGGTGGTGTGTTTCATAGACAGTTTCAGAACAGTAGGCTTTTGCTTAGTATTTTTTTTTTTTTTTTTCTGTGCCAGGGATTGAACTCAGGGGCACTCAACCACTGAGTCACATCCTCAGCCCTTTTATTTAGAGACATGGTCTCACTGAGTTTCTTAGGGCCTTGCTAAGTTGCTGAGGCTGGCTTTGAACTCCCAGTCATCCTGCCTCAGCCTCCTGAGCCACGGGGATTACAGGCAAGTGCCACCCTGCCCAGCTTTGGTATTGGTTTTTAATACACAGGATGTGTATAGGATGAATGAATGGAGGATTGGTTTCTGAATGTATTCTTGTTATTTGTTTTTAACCATGAATATATAACACAGAAGAAAATTTTCTGGAGAACATTTTTTCCTGATTTTATACACTAACCTAACATTTACTACTATGGAATATCAGAGGCTATTATGTTGGTTTAATTTTGAATCTGTGATCTTCCTAATTCTGTGGCTTAATAAAGCATCTCATGTTATTTTTTCCACTCATCTTGTATATATTTATCCAATTTATATTTCACCATGTGAACTGTTTGAAATGACCACGACTTGGCTAAAATTTTTGTCATTCAGTCTTCACTTGTAGTTGAGGAACCTCATGAATAGTAGGCAGTGGTCCACCACCAGTCAGAGCCCATACTTCCAGAAGTGCTATAGGAATTATGATCTATACTATATTTTTGGAGAGGACATGGCTATGAATTTTTCTCTTATTAATTGCTCAAGAAGTACATTGAAATTTAGAAGAGTATTATAGTTACAATTTAATAATTTCTACTTCTCTATATTTTATTTTAATGCTATAATTTTTATGAGTATATTTTTTAAAGAACCATTTTATTCTGCCTTGTTAGTTGAGCACAGGTCTCCCTATCTTACCAGAATGTACATTCCTTAGAGATAGAGAATTGATTTTATGTGCTATTGTTCCTCCAGAACACTTATTACAGGTTGACAGTCAGAAAATATTTGAGTTAAAATTCTGTCTTTAGTGTTTATGTATAAATATTCACTAAAAATTGGAAATGTATTCTATTTTGTGGACTTCTTTTTAACTCATGGTTTAACTTGGTTAATTATATTTGAAACAATAGGCTTAATTTTTAATATTTCTCAGTGAGATTAAGATATCTGAGCACATGTCATCAGATTGTAAAAAATTCAAAATAAGTATGTTAGTCCAAAAGGGAATTATTCAAAAAATTCATGGAAGTATTTAAACAAATTAGACTAGAGCAAAAAAAATGGGAAAAAAAATAAAACAGACCTTTCCTGGTCAGAATATATTTGAGAAGGACTCATCAGTTTAATCTCCTCCCTTTTTCCCTTTAATGTGACAGAAAAATCATTCCTACTGGTCATTATGGAAACAATGGCAGTTGTAAAATTGAAAAATGTTAATTAATTATAAGAACCTTTACTAGAGACATTTTATTTTTATTTTCCCTTTTTTAGCTTTGTTAAGATTTAATTGACAAAAAGATGTGGTGTACACATGATCTTTTGATGTATGCATACATTATGAAATAATCAAATCAAGCTAATTAACATGTCTGTCACCTTACATACTTATTTTTTTTGTTAAGACCTTTTAAGATCTACTCTCCCAGCAAATTTTGAGTAGATAACGTGTTGTTATTAACTGTTATCAACAATACTGTACAACACAACTTCAGAATTTGTTCTTCCTATCTGACTGAAAATAATTTTGATTTTAGAGTACAAATGTGCTTATATCTCCTCCCATATGCTTTTCCAAAGATGTGTCTTTTGGATAAGCAGGATAGGCCAACAGTTGCTCCTCAGCCTCTGTGCCTGATGTTCCGTATCATTATTTTCTTCCCATTTAGCTCAACAGAATATCTGAATGTAGATTTAGCATGGGGAAGAAACATTAAAAGATGTTGTCATTCAGACTACACACACTGAGGACTGATCATACAGAAAAGCCCTAATGAGAAAACGATAGGGTCATCTTAAATGGATAGTAGGTTACATAGAAATGTCAAGAAATTCTGGAAGAACCAAATGGTGGGAACAGAAATATCACCAAGTAGGAGGTCCTAAGCAGGGTGTGTAAGATTAGGTTCCTGAAATAGAGGATTTATCCTCATAGAATTTTGAGCTTGAACAGACTTAATAGATTGTCTTGCTACGAAATTACTCATTTCTGAAGTGAATATCATGACCTTAAAAGATTAAATGACTTATTCACTATTGAAATCATTAGGAATGGGCAGCAGACCTGAAAGGGGTTAGAAATATTACTTGTAATCTTGTATTCATTCATTCATTCAACAAATCTTTACAAATATGTTTACTATGAGCTAAGTGATAGGGATAACATGATATCTGAAATTTAGTTCTACTGAGATTATTGTGAGTTAGTAGGAAGACCCATTTGTACGTTAGAAAGTGAAATTTAAGGTGGTAAGTGTTGTGATCAGGCATGGCTTGGAAAGTAGGAGAGATACCTATCTAGTCAGAGTGGGAACCAGGGCCCAGGAATGGCTTGTGGGGGCAAACTGACATTTAATTAAAGCTGGTCTGTACTCTGGTAAACAGAAGATGACAGAGTTGTTTTAATGCTAGTTTAAGCATAGGAACTTATCCTATGCTTCTGATTTTGATTTTTCCCCCCAATAGCTAGAGGAATTGAGTTCTTATTAAATTAATATATTATAAATACAGTGTGTTTTACACTGAACTGTTACACCTTTAAAAGTAGGATACCTATTATACCTTTAGAGTAGGATACTTTGTTGATTTTCTTATTTTGTAGTGCTGGTAAGCATAAAAGCAAGGACTTATGGAAAATATTGGTTTTGTATTTTAGAAAGTAATCAGATGTGCTAATACATGTTTATATTCAATCTTTTAACAACAACAACAGGAGCTTAAATTTGGTTAAATGTGAAAGGACCATGGACAATACATTTAATCTGAAAGTACTGGAACTTCATGGATGAGAATATTCTGTCTAAAATAAACCCACAGTTAACTCCCCACTAATTCTGTATACAAAATACATTTCCGATTTGTTAGAAATAAATGTAAAATATGGAAACCGTAAAATACTTGAAGTATGGATAAATAATTTGATATTAGGTTGAGGAATCTCTTCCTCAATTTAAAAAAGAAAATATAATGGACAGTTTGACAAATTTGATTATATGAATGAAAACCATTTATATGTCAAAAGAATATTTAAAACCAAATGGGCACCTAGAAAATATTTACAGTATCTTAACATATTACTTATTTAAAAAATAGCTACAAAATAGTGAAAAGCAAATGTTTTAAAAGAAAATGGTCAAAGATTTTAAACAAACAGCTTAAAAAAGGAAAAAAGCAAATGGGAAATGAACTCATCAAAGTGATTAGCCCTAGTTGTAATTAAAATAATATGTAATTCAATAAGTTGCACTTTTTATCCACTATACTGGTAACACTCAATGTTGATGAACTTTCTGTTATACCTGTACTCTTAGGCATTATTAGATGTAATTTGGTGGTAGGTATCAAAAGCCTTGAAATTATTTGCCTTTCCTTGCTATTTTTAACATTTAGATTGATATACTGAAAAATAAATCAGAAACCAGAGCAAAGACAAGTTAATGTCCTTTACTGCATTATTGTGGTGGTAAATGTACTATATGTTCAATACTGGTTTGTCAGCCAAATAAATTGGCATAGTCAAATGGAAGAACAGGTGTGCAGCCATTCAAAACTCATTTTTTGAAGAGTATTTATCTTTGTTTTTTATTTAGAAACATGATGATGGTGGTATAGCAATTAGAATTTTTTGAGCACTTACTATATGCTATATTTAATGCTGATGGGTGGTTTTTTGTGTAAGCATAGGCTAAGCAAAACAAAAGGTTGCAAAGTTGTACTTCTGGCAGTAGGGCATTATGGTAGGATTTTAAAAGCAAAACAGAATATTAGTTTTGAGAAATAGATGTATTATTCCTTAGGGAATGTTCTTTCTAGAGGTACTGAATCTGTATAGCTCTTCCTAGCATGCAGTTTACAGCTGCAGATACCTTGCAAGCATAGCAGATGTGAGAGTAAATGTAATTGGAATTTGTAATGATCTGATTTCTGCCTATCATACAGTGCAAACCTTGGAAACGAGGAAGCAATGGAAGGAGAAATGGGATGTTTTCACAAGAGGCGGTGGGAGCAGAGCAGTTGTAGGGGATAGGTCATAAGTAAGTAGCTATTACATACAAGGTAGTCTGTGGAAAGGTAGAACAAGGAAAGAAAGAAACTGAAGTATTGTGGTATCATAGCAAGATATTTGGTCTTTGTTTCTGTAGTGTTCTTTGTGTTCTTGATGTAGAGCTTATTAAACCCTTGGAATTTTCTGGATAATAAGGGTGTTTTTATCAGCTTTTTGTTGCTGTGTTCAAAAGACCTGTGAAGAACAATTTAGAGAACAAAAAGTTTATTTGACACTTAGGAGTTTCTGAAGTCACAGTCCATAGATGGCCAACTCCATGCTCTGGACCCTAAGGTAAGACAGAACCTCATGGCTGCTGGCGTGGAGGAGGAAAGCAGCTCAGAACATGGCAAAAAGCAGAGAGAGCACACCAGGGACAAAATACAAACCCCAAAGGCATGCCCCCAGTGATCTACTTCTTCCAGGAATACCCTACCTGCCTACAGGTACCACCCAGTTAATCCATATCAATGGATTAATGCAATGATTAGGTGAACTATCATTTTACCTTTAAAATTTCTTGCATTGTCTCATACATGAGCTTTTGGGGGATACCTCATATGTAAACCATAACAAAGGGTCATTTTATTCTGAGGTGACACTTGGTGGGCTCTTAAAAAGCTTACGGATGGGGGCTGGTTGCCAGAAGATTCATCACTGATTTGAAGGTTGGAACTTTCAATGCTATCCCATAGCCACTAGAAAGGGGAAAGGAGATGGAGATTGAGTTAATTCCCAGACTGTGAGGATTTGATCAAACATGCCTATACAATGAAGCCTCCATAAAAAGGAAACCACAGGGGCTGGGATTGTAGCTTAGCGGTAGAGCACTTGTCTTGCATGCGTGAGGCCCTGGGTTCAATCCTAAGCACCACATACAAAGCAATAAAATAAAGACATTGTGTCCATCAATGGCTAAAAAAAAATTAAAAAAAAAAAAAAAAAAAAAGGAAACCACAGGAATTGGAGAGCTTTACCTGAGGCAAAACACAAACACCTACTGGAAGTTGGTAGCCCTCCTAAGGCTGCAGCGACACTTGTATTGGACCCTCTGGATCTCTCCCTATATATGTCTTCATTTGGCTGTTCATTTGTATCCCTTCAATCAATCAATAATTATAAACTGTTTTTAGAGTTTTGAGATCCCTTGTAGGAAATTACTTAACCTGAAATGGGTGAGGAGGTGTGGGGAGGTCCCTTATACTTTGTAACCAAGTCAGACAAAAAGCAAGGGTAACCTTGGGACCTGGTATTTGTGATTGGCATTTGAAGCAGGGGGTCTGTGTTGTACTACTGGACTCTTAAACCTGAGTGTCTGAACCTTAAACTTAGGGTTATTAGTGTCAGGATTGAATTGAATTCTGGGATGCCCATTTGGTGTCAGAACCAGTTCATATCAGAAGGAAAAACATGTCTCATTGGAAATGGTGTGAGTTAGAACAGTTGACGTATATATAATCGGGAGAAACATTGAGTTAAAGGATAAGAAAAGTGGAGGTGAGAGGTAAGGAAGTAATAGCTTGATGGGAAGTGAGGTCTGTAGTAGCTAAGGAAGTTTAAGACAGTAGAATAAAAAGTAGTGAGAGAAAATGCTTTAGGATCTTAATGTACAAATGTTGAGCCTTCGGCAATAAATTCTTTTTATGGTAGTTCCTGTATATTTTCAACTGGTATGGGTATTGATCATTAAAATATGGCTAGAGCAGGAAAAAGAGACTTGACTGGTCCAGGTTACCTTTCTACTGGGTAGATAATATATTCATTGGGAAAGTTGCTTAAATTATTGAAAATGTAATAAGTAATTGCCCATATAACTTTGGGGTCAGCAACAAATTCTTATTTGAGGCCCACTTGGGTAGAAGGTGGCTAAAGAGCAAATATAGTTTGCAGATGTGGTATGCTGGATAAAAGTTGGTAATGAAGACTGTGTATATGTGGTACAAAGAGAAAACTGTGAAGCAAACTGGGCAAGAACACTTTCTGAGCCTTTAATGTCAACCAGGAAGAATTAGCCTGAGATTGCAGATCTCAAGGACAAGGAAGCAATGCTCATTTTCATCTTTAACAGAGGGCAGGAATCCCACCTGGAGAGCAAGCTTTAATGAGAAAGGTGCGGTTGAATTGCTGTGTGTTAAAGGATCACTTCAAGGCCTCCTTGAACTCATAATCTCATAATCTTATTTCTATTTGCCACTTTTTTTCTGATAAAACTGAAGTTTTGAAGTTTGAAGTTTTACATATTCGTTCTTTCACAAAGTGTACACATGGCAAAAATTTAAAATATTTACGAAGCAACCTTAGTGTAGAATACTTCTAGATTTGAATTATTGTTTCCTTAATTGCTCATAGGCTAGTGTTACACCTGATATGTTCATATTTTTAATGATTTTTTAAATCAAATCTTTGCAAAGCATTGTACTTATTTTTCTGAAATGAAATCCTCTTTCTCTTTTTGCACTCATATTTCATCAGTTTCTGGACCATTTAGTTAATACAATTACAGTTATAAAAACAACTAGTAACAAGTGTGGCCACAAAACAGCAATTCTTGTTGAGTGGTAGCTGAAGAGCTGAAGAAGGAGTACATGTGCAGAGTAGGCACCAGCCTGCACAGGGTGCTCCACAAAGGCGTCACTCTGCGTGTTTTATGCATTGGAGTGGAGGATGTTGTCAAAATGGGTATCTGACAAGAAATCTGATGTTGCTTAGAAATTCTCCAGTTTTTCTATTCCTATGCTTTTAGAGGCTCTTTACTCCTTTGACAATCTTTCACTTATGTATTGGCTATAAACCACATTATTATTAAGAATAAAAATAATGCTATATATTAGTAATTAGAATGGATATTACAGAAGATAATAAACTTATGAATAAAATTGTAAGAATTCTCAGATTTATAAGGAAAGTTTTTTTCTGTTAATTGAATATATTTTGGTAGTAGAGAGTGATATCACACATTTTTTAATTTTTAATTTGTTCTTTTTAGTTGTACATGTCAGTAGAATGTGTTTTGACATACAATACATACATAGAGTACAACTTCCCACTTTTTAAAAATTTTATTTATTCCACTTAAGTATACATGATAGCAGAATGCATTTTGATTCATTTTACACTAATGGAGCACAACTTTTCATTTCTCTAGTTGTATGTGATGTAGAATCACAACATACATGCAGTCATACATAAAACTAGGGCTATGATGTCCATCATATTCCACCATCTTTACTTGTCCCAATGTCCCCTCCCCTCCCATCCCTGTGCACACATTGATTATTGAGATTTCTTTTTTAAAAACTTATCCTATAATTAGGATTTTACTTTTCATAGTTTTTGGTTGTCTGTCTGCATTTGTTTGTACTTTCTTTGAAAATCTGATGCAAAATATACACACATAGAAATTGAAATTTAGCCCCACTGTAGTCTCATAATTTCCTCTTGTTTTGTTCTGTTGCTAAGGCAGGAATTCACATTTACTTGATTATTATCTATTGCCATGGAAATCGTTTTGTTATATTTCAGTTTCACTACAGGAACAAGCAGCAGGAGCTAATGGACCATAAGAGGGAAATTTGTTGTTTAAACAATGATTATCTTTTATATTTGGCTAACATGAAAAGGGGAAAGTACAATTCCTCTGTCCCACAGCATGAGAAGGTAAATGGATGAAAGATATAGAGTGCATCTGAAAAAAAAAATTTTATATCTGCCTTGTGAGTCAGAACTAAAATTACTGACTCACAAGGTAAAATTATAAGATGTGTCCATATCAAGCAATGTTTTATTAAATCAGAAAGGAAGACTTTGTGTCAGGTTGGGCCACAAGATATATGTTGGAGTTGGAGGAGTTTGGTCTATTAGATATATGTTAGGGATCACCCTGGGGAGAAGATGGGGAAAGATATGGGATTGGGCTAAGGAAGAAGCCAAACTACAGTCAAGGCCTGAAACAAGCCTGGCCAAGTTGGCCGAGTTGGGAGCCTAGGGAAAGTACAACCTTCATAGTTGTCTCTGTCACTCTGCTCTGTCATAGAGTGCTCAAGGCAGGGCAGTTATGGGAGATGTCTCCAGGCCTGGAGGCCATACATATGAGCAGTGAGCCAGTCAGTCCTTCCTTGGAATGTGACGTGGATCTGCATTTCTTTGTCTGCATGGGTCATCTTATTTTATGACAACCAGTGATTTTCTGCAATTTTATCTTTATAATAGTTATAACTCCTGAATATACATCACCTCAATTAAACAAGTAGTTTTGTTTTTGTTTTGTTTTCCTTTTTGTGTCTCTAGGGATTGAACCCAGGACTTCACATAAGCTATACAAGTGCTCTACCACTGAGCTGCATGCATTTCTAGCCCCCAGCCAAGTGTTTTGTAAGAATCAACAGCTTACATTTTATAGACAGGTTGATGTTAAAATTTCTTTTAACATTCTTATTTTATCGGAGTCCTTGTAGCATTGTATAGGCTGTATTTTGCCTCTAGCCACAATGTGTTTTTTGTTTTTGTTTTTGAATTCTTCAAAATTCATAGCAGATTATAGACCTTCATAGGAAGTTAAGGTTTTCCTTAACAGTATATGAGCATTGAATGTCAAACTTTTATCTTTGTTAAACTTTTTTTATAGTGATTTTAGGCTTCTATAAACATTATAGAAATTGGATAAAAACTCAAATACATTTTTCCTCAGATTCCTATTATTAGCATCTTATTACAGTGGTTCTTACCATATTCTCTTTTTTTTCCCTTTCACTCTTTTCTCTCTCTCCTTACCATCACACATTTTTATTTTGGAAATTTTTTTTGGCTTGAGGGTGAGTTGCAGATATTTTGCCCCACTACTCCTTTAGTACTTTAGTGATTATTTTCTAAAATAAGGACATTCTTTTAATCACTTCTAGAAAATGGGAAATTAATATTGATACTTTAAAATCTATTGCAGACTCAATTCATAATTCACTAATTTTCCCACTGATGTTCTTTGGTCCAGAATCCAAAGCTTGTGTTTAGTTGTCCTGGTTTTTTGATCACTTCAATCTGGAACTGTTCCTTAGTCTGTCCTATGTGTCCCTTCATGACCTTTGTGTTTATGAAGAGAACAGCTACATTATATTTCTCCTTTAGGGTTTTTCTGATGGTTCCTCATGAATACATTAAGATTACCAAAGAAGTGATGCTGTTTGTTCTCCGTTCATAAGGCTGAAAGATGATCTAGGTTGATCTTAAATTTTTCTTGCCCCAGTCCTGGAGCTATCATGGATTTCTGATTCCTTTTAGTGGAGTATGACATTTAAAAACCAAGATCTGGGTCCTAGGCTCATTGCTGCTGGGTGTCTCACTTCTAGATTTTTTATGTGGACAAACCTAGGAAGTATAGGTTTGCATGCACATACCTATACAAACACACATGTGCATTTATCTATCAAAAATGTGTTCTCAGTAGTATTTCAAATTCCAGTTCCAAACAACAGAGTTTAGTTTTTCTTTTCCCTTTTATACTTGTAGTTTACTTCAGCACTGGTAAACCTGGCTGCTATTATTCTTAATATACTTAATAGTTTGGTTCGTTCTTCTTATGTAACTGATCTCACAACTATATGGATGACCTCCTTAACCTTGCCTCATAACTTCAACCAGAGTTTCACCTTGCTGGCCATGCTGGCTTAGCCTCAGTCATGGGCAAGGGTCCCAGATACTTCATTTCCTAGCCCTATTATTATTTTCTTTTGGATATAAAGTGGTGCTTTATGGATATAAAAGTGATTAGACTGAGCCAGTAGTATTTGGTATGGGATATGTCATAAAATAAATTTCCAAATTAAAAATACAATTCTTTAGATTTTAGTTTTTAAAAATTATTATTCCCAATGTGAATGACAGATTTTTAATGTCTAACTTAAGATTCTTTTATGGATGATAATAATAGTACTAGGATAAGTGCTATGCATTTCTGATATTAAAGATAGTTTTTTGGATAATAATTCATTTATATTGTTAAGGCAAATTTTTCTTTGGTTTGTTTTGGATTTAGTTCTTGGCAGCTTGATAAGCAAGAGCTATTAGTATAAAACAATTTTTGTTGAGGCTTGTTTATTGGTCTGCAATAATGAGAACAGTTATTGAGTCTGGTGATTTTTTGCTTTTATTTTCAAGTAACGAAGTGTTCTTATTTTGTGATGATACCATAGAAAGCTAGTTTAAAAGCTAGTTTTAAAGGATCTGTAGCTTTGAGAGGTTATAATTTAGAATGGAGGCATGGTGGTCAGAGGAAATGAGCCAAAGTTAAAAGCCTTTTCTGTACCATTGCATCTGTAACCACCCTCAAAGTGCTCTGTACTTTATGTCACAAGAAAGCCTCAAATCCTGTGGGTAAATGTTATCTGCAGGAACCTCATCATTTCTGAAAACAGTTCTTTTATTCTGAGAGTGTTTGAACAAGAAATACAAATAATAGTATTTTCTTTTATTTTTACAGGACAACATATAGATGTAGGGATTCTTCTGCTAGTTTTTAATAAGTGCCATTTGATATAAAAAGTGAAATCAAATTTAAAATTTAATAGATAATAGGACAGAAACTTACTGTGTTATCTTGGTTAAATCTCTTTTGTGAAACAGCATTATCATTTTTCTTGTATGTGCAGAGTAAATTATAATTATACTTTAAATATTTATGGCACATGATTTTTTTGCTAGTATATTTAAAGGTAGAGCTTGGTTATAAACAAGGAGTACATTGGATTTGGACAAAACAGTCGATGAACAGTGAATGATTGAAGTGAAGGCTCATGCCATTTTTTAATTTAAATTTTTATATTTTCTCGTGAGTCTGTTGAGTTTTTCCTTTGTCTAATGTAATTTTAGTTATTCTTATGCCCTTCCCTCTTTCATTTGTCTCTTTTTTATGAACACATTTATTCATACAAATAAATATCCATACACACATGAATTTATTTATTTTTTATTTTTATTGTTTTTTGGTACTGGGGATTGAACTCAGGGGCACTTGACCACTGAGCCACATCCCCAGCCCTATTTTGTGTTTTATATAGAGACAGGGTCTCACTGAGTTGCTTAGCACCTCGCTGTTGCTGAGGCTGGCTTTGAACTTGAGATTCTCCTGTCTCAGCCTCCTAAAGTGCTGGGATTACAGGCATGCACCACCATGCCTGGCTCTCATGAATTTAAATATTTGACATGCTTAAAAAATTCCCAAATGAGGATTGCATAGAATCTATGTATGTAGTGTGTGTGTGTGTGTGTATGTACGTACATAAATATATCATTTTAAAATAGGAAATTATACACACACAAAGTACTTACTTTCTTGTGGGTGTTTAGTTCATGCTTGTTAAGTTTATGAATGAACGTCTGAGTCTAAAAGGAGAAATGATATTAAGGACTGGAGTAAACTGGATATAGTGATGAATTACTCAGATTGGTAATTTATTCAGAAAAATATATTTGTCATCTAGTCAGATTATTTATTAATCATATAGAGCAATTAGGTAGGTTGTATCTGCTTCCTTACCTTTTCCAAACCAAAGCCTACTTCCAACTGGTAGAAGTTAAGTTGATAATTAATTGAGATACACAGATAAGTCACTGGAAAAGATAAATCATGCCTTACATGAAGATGGTGATGTTAGTGGGACTAGAGATTTATGCTTTTCCTCCTATTAATAACTTTTTGCTATAGCTCATTTTCTGTCTTGTGATAACCAAGAAACTGTAGAACCAAAGTACTTTTTTTAAATTATAGAAATCATAATGAACCACCCAGGATATCTGCCTTTAAAAACAATAAAAAGATCAACTTTCAATAATTAGAACTTTAACATTTTATTATTTGTGGTGGTATTGCTTTGAAACTTTCCACTTGTCATCTTTTTGGAGGATCCAAATGTGTGGTTGGGGATTCATGTTGGCCTGGGATAGTGCTCTGGATTCTGTTCAGGATTTTCAAACAGCTTTCCTAATGTTCTTAATATGCTAGGAATAGGGTGTTCCTTCTTTTTCTACTTTCTGGAATGTCAGCAAATTCATATTTTATTGCTACATTGAATAGACCATAAGCACTGGAAATCTAAGATTTGGTACTCTTCTCCCCTTTTAGATCACTGTCCAAATATCATCTTGTCAATGAAGCCTTCTTTGGTCATTTTATTCACTTACCCTCAATCTGCCTTATTTTCTTCACAGCACTATTTGGCATAATTTTATTTATTGTGTTTGTTACCTGTCTCACCCAAAGAAAAAGGTCCAGGAGTGCAGGACTGCTACAATCCTAGCACATTGCACATAGTAGGCATTTATTCAATATTTGTTGATAAATGAGGTCTTACAGAACTCACCTAAATTTTAATGACTTTATGTCCTTGAGTGTAAAATGGTACTTTTTGAAATACTTTTTATATTATCATGTACTTTATAAGATGCTCTGCCTTTCTTAGTATAGTTGAAATTCTGTATTCATTAAGTAAAATTTATGTATTTTTTGTAAAAATCAAATGCTTGGAACTGTGGAACCATATTTGCAGTTATCATTAACCATCTATTCTCATTTATTATTGTATAACTCAAATAATATTTTAATACAGAGATTAGACTTTTTTATTTTTTGATAAATGGGTCGAACCCAAGGGCACTTAACCACTGAGGCACATCTTCAGTCTTTTTTTATATTTTATTTAGAGACAAGGTGTTGCTGAGTTGCTTAGGGCCTCACTAAGTTGCTGAGACTGACTGTGAACTTGCAGTTCTCCTACTTCAACCTCTTGAGCTGCTGGGATTACAGGTGTGTGCCACCACACCTGGCTTACTTTTATGTGCTTGATCCTTTCAAATGGTATTTCCTTAAAATATTCTTCTTTTGACAGTCAAATACAAATTAATAGAGGAGTTAAAGGGAGTCTAGTAGAGTAGAGGAAGTAGAACGGGATAGGGGAGAGAGGACTGGAGGGAAAAAAAGGAAGGAAAAGGGGGGTCTGAAGTAGGTTTTCATGGATGTATGAGTTTATGGGGATGAGTCCAACTACTAAGTATAACCCAAAGCTCTCATAATAAAAAAAAATCTGATCTTTTGGTTTCTATGATTCTATACTTTATGGATTTTTCTCATTTACAACTGGCTGCTCCTTGCTAGTGGACTTATTATTTCTTTTTTACTATCCTTAAATGTTGTTCTTCCTTGTATACCAGGCCCTTATCTACACCTTCTGCCTGAGTAATCACAGCCAACCCTTCCTTAAGGACTGCTGCCAATTTAAATATCGTTAACTCCAAATTCTCTACCTTTTGCTTAGATCTTTCTTTTGCATTTCAGATCTTGGCATCTAATTTATTAACCAGACATTTCCATTTAAGTAATCTAGAGGTATTTCATACATGATACATTTGATGATAACAAAAATATTCCTCCTTCTATTTGCTACTTCAATGGATGTTAATAGTCTCCACTCAATTTCCCAAACCAAACAGCTGATAAGCAGTCTCAGACTTTGATTTAGCTTACTGTAGCACAACCAGCATGGTATCCACCATATAATAGGTATGCAATAATGATTTTAATGAATGAGTGAATGAATATATGACCGTCTTCTCATCTCTTAAACCCAGACAGTTCCTACATTCTCTTACTTTCTGCTCTTCAATTTTTTTTTCCTGTTATTCTCCATTCTATGTGTTCTGGATTAGGATTTGTCTTCTCTAACTTCATTGATTGCAATAGCCTAACTTGGTCTCATTATTTCTTCCTCCAGTTCCTCATTCTACATTAATGCTGCCCAATTGAAATTTATTGTGCAAGCTATAGATACAGTTTTACATATTATAGTAGCCACATTGAAAAAGGTCATATTAACTGTAATTTATTTTATTTGATCCAGTCTATCCAAAATATTATTTCAACATGTGGCCCTAGTTAGTTAAATGTTTAATAGGTACAGGTGACTCAGGTCTAGCATATTGGTGAAAACAATTCTACCTACCCTGCTGTTGAGATGAAAATATCATCTCTCTTCTGCTAGTGTCCCTCCCCTACTTCAACTCCATGTCTTGTAGGACAAATGTCTTAACTTTGGTATTATCTTTTTTAGGATCTGACACATGACCTGGCTCTTATCTACCTCCCTTCATGATATTTGTACTCTGAACCACACTCTTTCAACTCCATCAATTAACACTGATGGAATCTATTTCTTAGAAATATGCTGGGTGCTCACTTTTCCTACTTGCTCTCCTTTCTGTGCAAAAGCTACCTACTCTTTCATAGAACAAACCTTTCAGTACAATCTCATTCTGAATGCTGTTTCCATTATGAAGAATGCTTTGACATGTTCAGGTAAATTTTCTATGCCTATGGCTTTCACAGTGGTTTGAGTACATCTGGTTAGAAATATGTGTTTTAATGTGATGCAGTACACACATGCACATATTGTCTCATTATTAATATCTCTAGCTATAGTGAAATTAATATCTCTTAATATTATATATAATTATTATATTATTATTATATAATATAGTGAAATTATATTATTATATAATATAGTGAAATTAATATCGATTAATATCTCTAGCTATAGTGAAATCTATGTCTGTGTATATCTAAATCTATGCCTATGTAAAACTGAAACAAAATTTGCAAAGTGTTGTGTTTCATGAGGTCTACTTCAGTGTTTTATATTCTATTTAAAATTTACATTAAAAATGGTGGTTGTGACTATACTGGATTCCATGGCTCACAAAATTAAACAGCATCTACAGTTTGAAAAACACAAATTTATGCTAGCAGCAATCTTATATAGTCTATAATTGGCATTTACCAGGTTACACTAACATTTGTTTTTCCATATGTATTTCTCTGCTAGACTCTAAACTTTCTATTTTCCTAATCTGTATGTTTCTAGTGCCAAGTCCAATGCCTATTGCAATGTGTATACTCAATATCTATCTGTTGAAAGACTCAAGCCCGGAAGAGCTGTTTATAGGGGTTCAAGGGCATATTTTAACCATCCAAGTTAATCAGCTGCAACAGTTTGTAATGTGTTGTCTCAGTCCTTGTTGACTGAAATGCAAGCACCTGGGTGATAACATGGTGTTATTCTCAAATTTACTTATACCTGAATAAGGAGCTCAGATTTGTTCTTTCATTCTGGCAAGATGGAAAGTGGAAGCAGTGAAAACAATTTGATACTTTTTACTTAGAATTGACTCAAGTACTTTAGAGAAGCAGGTTCTGTTACTTTTTGTGAAGGAAGCTGAAATTATGTTTATATTTAGAGGTTAGCAATTTATGCCTGATATTTTTTGTTATTTCTGATAACACAAAATGAGCTGAGATAAGCCAGATGGCTAATTTCTAGGCTAGTTTTACTGCTAATTAAAAGGCTGATTTTTCTCTCTCAAACTCAACAGTGTGAATGTATTTACTGTCAAAATATTCAATAGCTGGACAAGTTAAATTGATCCAGGAAAACCTAATTGAGTATTTTCCATCTTGCATAACTCTGGTGCTTATATTTATGAGAGCCTGGGGAATAGCTGTTAGTAAAGGTATTGATTACAAGTCTGCTGCTTTTTAATAGCTGTGCATTAACTCAAGAAGTTAATTTAAAGGGACTCAAATTTTAAAAGAAAAATAAAAATATGAACAGTAGAACTAGTTCTTTCACTTCCACTTAGGTGACTAGCTTGCGTTTATTACATCTGGAGTGTTGCTGTCAATGTATATGAAGAGGAACACATGATCACATTGCTCAGATTTTGACAAAAGATCATTATCTGGCTGGAGAATGTTGTAGGAATCAATAAGTATATAATCTTCTATTGTAGATTCTTTAAAGATACTAAATATAATCTTACTTTGAATATAAAATGTGTTTTTTTGATAAATGTTTCAAACTCTTATAGCAGAGCCTTCATATGACAAGTAATAAACATGCCAATGGAAAAGTGTTAACAAAGAGATAATTTTTGGAATACCTTTATTTAGATGCTCTAATAAAATATTGCTTTTATCCTAGTAAATAAATTTAATTATTACTTTTATAATGTGGAGCAGTACACACAGAAGAGTTTTTGGTGGAGCTATTTTTACTGTCTTCTGGCAGTTCACTTTTGATTTTGTTTAGGTAATTCATAATACTAAATTGACCGTAGACATGAGTTGCCACTTAAAATATACACATTTTGCTTATCTGTACATTTCTGTTAATTTTTTTTTTTTTTTTTTGGTACTGGGGATTGAACTCAGGGGTACTTGACTACTGAGCTACCTCCCCAGCCCTATTTTGTGTTTTATTTAGAGACAGAATCTCACTGAGTTGCTTAGCGCCTCGCCATTGCTGAGGCTGGCTTTGAACTCGCGATTCTTCTGCCTCAGCCTCCTAAAGTGCTGGGATTATAGGCATGTACCACCGCATGCGTCCAGATTCTGTTAATTTTTATCTAAACTTATTCATATGTATGAATTCTGTTACTAACGTTAGGAAACATTTAACTGAGATTGTAGTTTAGAAAGCCTCTCATGAATTTGTTCCACACTTGAACTCACTTGCTAGTTTTCTTACTGTTAAAATGAATTCTTGTATATTTTCTGAGGAAATAATTGGTAATTACATGTTGAACAATTTTGTTATCTAGAGTTTGATATTATCTACAATTTTGATATCTCTAAAATTTTCTGATTTTGAAGTTGAAGGCTTCAACTATGTATTATTAATATTATCATTATGAATTGAGCAAATAATGATCATTTGTACTTGCTTTTCAGCACAATTTCGTTTCACCTTATTTATATGATAAGGGAATTGTTTTTCTGCTCAAATGTTTTTCTGAGTTGTAGCAATTTAATTGTTTTAAAGTAAAATATTATGAAATACCATTTTGCCATATAAACATCTTGACCTATTTTGCAATTTGAAGAATGGCTTATGTTTAAATACCTATAATAATTATAATCATATATAATGGATATATAATTTATGGCTCTCATTGGGTAATTTATTTGAGTAGAATATGAATTTTAATTTACTATCAGTCTAAGCTTGAAATTTGCCATATAAGTGAGGAACTGACATTGTACATGGTTTTTCTTAAGTCTAATAGGAATTTTTACTATAAGGTTTACACTAAGCTTTCAATGACAGTAATTCTAGTCTTCTCTTACTGTGTACAAATGTCACATATCTTGCTCTTCAGTTAATAAACAGATTGTATTCTACTATCTCATTAGCCTTTCAGTTAATTGTATTTCAAAATGATCTCATTAGCCTTTTGATAAATATCATTTTAATTAAATATGCATAAGTATGGAAAGATCTACAGCATAACAGTGCAGTAATTATGATATATTTTATATTGTATTCTTATGCATTTATGATTGTATTTTTCATGCAAAATACCTATATAGTTAGGAGTATAAACTAACCTGTTTTCATGTTGTAATGATCACAAGTTTGTTAAGTAAGTGGATTGAATTAATTGAGTTAACCTTTATCACAACGCAGAAAGAATTGGTATAAGTTCTCAAGTTCAAAGAAGTAAAGAATTCAGGTCTTTGTGCTGAGTTAGAGAATTCATTTTTTGCTTACAGGATTTTCAAAAATATTGATCTAATAATGCAATTGAATATTATAAAAATTCCTCAGTTCAAATAATTATTATGGTATTACAGAAGCATTGGTAAGAAACACACTTTAGAAAGAACTGGCTTCAGATCTCAAATTTTCCAGTTACAAATACCTTTGGTTGATTATGATACCTGCCTCATAGGATTGGTGCCTTTGGTTGATTATGATACCTGCCTTATAGGATTGGTTTGAAAAATAAGTGAGATAAGTAGAGTTAGTAAGTACTAAAAATATTAAGATCAACATCATCATCATCATCATCATCATCAGTATTGTAAAAGTCATCTTTTATCCTAAATGTGTTTAATTTTCTGGAAATTTTGTTCATCAATTTTTATATTTGTGACACTTGTAAAATATTTACTAAGTGGATTAAAAGTGTATTAAGAAAAAGAAGTATATTAAACTGTAATCTTTGTGTGGGTCTTGAATGCCAGTATAATTAGCACCTTGAAAAAGTTACAGTGGATATTGAATAAATTTGTTCAATCCCTAGCAACCACTAACTTTCACTATTCTAAACATTTCATATAATGTAGTTACATAATATGTGCTCCATTGTGACTGGATTCTTTCACTTAGCATAATATTTTCAAGGTTTGTCATGATGTACAATGTATCAGTACTATATTCATTGTTATGGCTTAGCAATATTCCATTACATAGATGTACCATATTGTATTTATCCATTCACTAGTTGATGGGCATTTGAATTGTTTACAGCTTTTGACTATTATGAATACTGCTTCTGTGAAGGTTCATGTACAAGTTTTTGTTTGAATCTGTCTTCTCAGTTCTCCTGGGTATACAGCTAGGAGTAGAATTGCTGGCTTATATGGTATCTATATTTAAGCACTTAAGAAATTGCTAAACTGTTTTCCAAAGCATCTGCATCATTTCCCCATTTTACATTCTCACCAGCTGTGCATGAAGTTTCAATTTCTCCACCTTCTCATCAACAAAAAATTATGTGTCTCTTTGGTTATAACCATCCTAGTAGATGTGAAGTGGTATCTCATTGTGGTTTTGATTTGTTTTTTTCCTGATGGCTACTGATGTTAAGCATCTTTTTATGCGTTTATTAGCCACACACTGTGTGTGTGTGTGTGTCTCTCTCTCTGTGTGTGTATGTGTATGTAATGAGATTATAAAGCTGTTTTACTTTCATAATTTGTTTAACTAAAGTAATGTCATATATGTCCATATATTTATACCATCACTTTTTATTCTTTATGGTTTTGAGCATGTGTTAGCACAAAGTTCATCATAATTTCTCTGTGAGCTAGATATTATAACCAGTAGAAAACTGAGACTTACAGAAGATAAGTAATTTTCTCAAGGTTACAGAGCTTGTTCATGGTATATGATTTAGACACAAACCTTTTTAAATGCAGATCCTGATGAATTCTTAAAGGTGGTACTTTATTACATCTCAATCATATGATTTTTAAGTTTCCTATATTATTATTTTTGTTGTTGCTGTGGTTCTTTGTTTTTTAAAAATATTTTTTTAGTTGTTGATGGATCTTTATTCATTTATTATTTATATGTGGTGCTGAGGATCGAACCCAGTGCCTCACGCGTGCTAGGCAAGCGCTCTACCAATGACCTATAGCCCAGCTCCTGCTGTGGTTATTTCTTAATAACTGATATATATTTCCATAGAAACAAAGACTTACATTTCAAAGGACTTTATAATTCATAAACTGTCACTTTTACCAAATGTAGGAAATCTGTTCACAGATTTGCTAAGGCATTGTTATTTAGCTAGCATTGTGCGTTGTTTTCTATCTGCATGAGAATTAACTGGATTGTTTGTTTAAATGCATATTTCTAGGCATTACCCAAGAGTTTACGAATGAATCAGGGTTAAAATAAAAATATAAGCAAGATTTTATGGACGAGTCAGGCTTAGAAATCAAAATATAAGCAAGTGTGTAAAAATCACTTCTTTGGTAGTTCTGTGTCACAAGGCCATTATTATTTTTGATGATTTTTAATCTGTTTTCTAGTACCTTTTATTATTTTGTGTGTTTCTATTATTATTATTATTATTATTATTATTATTATTATTATTTTCAGTTGTCAATGGATCTTTATTTTATTCATTTATTTACTTTTACATGGTGCCGAGGATTGAACCCACTGACTCTCGCATGCGAGGGAAGCACTCTACCACTGAGCTACAATCCCAGCCCCTCTTTTATTATTTTATCTGTAGCAACATTCAAGCCTATTCCTTTATATGCCTGGCAAAAATGGCACCAATTTGCATGAGGACGACTTTATTCTCAGTTTCCATCCAGGGAGTTCTGCTCAGTTAACCCTTCAGTTAGAACTGGAGAACCATCTAAATTGGCCAGAGACAGCACACTTGAAGCACAAGATCTCTGACACGAAGGAGCCAGAACTCTGCTAGTAATTATCAACATTTATAAAAATATTGAAGTCTTCTAGTTAGATTATGATATCATTTTTGAATATATGATATGAAAGTTTTGTATATTCTTTTGTGAAAACAAAAGTCTAGTCTGATTTCTTTTATGACATTTTTTGAACTGTCTGATAGCTATAGCTAATATCAGAGGGAACATTCAGTGTCTTTGCACAGGAGATAGCCCCAAACCTTTGTTTTCTCAATTGGGTTGCCAAGCTAGTGGGAATATTATTAAAGGGTCAATCTTATGTACTCAGGTCCTATTAGCTTTTGAATTTTGAGCAAAGCTATTTTACAAAGAGTCTTTATGCATTTGACTCACAGGATCTGACCATCCTGTTGTTCTAGACTTGGTAAGAACTATATGGATAGCTTTTTTTGACTTGATATCTTGAAATATGCAAGGAACTTGATGATCAGGACTGCATCAGCACGCTTTTCAGAATAAGGATAATGGCACTTAGGGAGCCTGAGACTGGAGAATCGCGAGTTCAAAGCCAGCCTTAGCAACAACGAGGCGCTAAGCAACTCAGTGAGACCCTATCTCTATATAAAACACAAAATAGGGCTGGGGATGTGGCTCAGTGGTCAAGTGCCCCTGAGTTCAATCCCTAGTACCAAAAAAAAAAAAAAAAAAAAAGAAAAAAAGAAGGATAATGGGATAGATTGGACCTGGAAAATTTCACTTTGTAGAATTGTTAAGTTCTACATTTTTAAAATTCTTCTTCTTTTTTTGCGGGGGTGGGGGAGGCTAAAAATCTGCTTCTTATCATGAAGCTCTATAGATTTCTCTTAGTTATTTTTTTAAGGTGCCATTTTTTCCTTTCTGTTTACCTCAGGACCTTACCAGCTTTGAAATGATCAATGCAAGGAAAAGTAAAAGGGTCAGATGTGAATTTTTTACAGGAGTATTCACTTGATTGATGCAAATGCTTTGTCAACAGGTTACCAATTTGCATTATTCAGTATTTTTTTATAGACACTTATGACACTGTCAAACTCTAGCGTGTGAGCATTTTATAAAGACCAGCTTTGTGCTTCGATAGTTCAAAGCAGCTCCCACTAAATAATTTGAAATCACTATGATGCAGGTTAGGTTTTTTCATGAACCAAATGGCGTCTTTACTGAAGACTTAAAATAGAAAGGGTCAGAGTAAGTCTAGCATCAGAGAGGAGTTTGACATTTTCCTCTCCATTATTAAAAAGCAGGAAAAAAAACACTTTTAAACTTTGATTTGATTCAAAACAAAAGCATAAGCCATTTTTGTCATCTATGGATTTCCTAACTTAAAAATGCATTAATTTAAATCTTTGATCTATTTCTACATATTCTCCATTCATACTTGGAGGGGCACAGTGAGTAGGATTTGTGAACTACTGTACTCAGTAGAGGAGAGGCATTTTCCTTTAGTTCCTAATCTTCACTACCAACTTGTCTCCTATAGGAACTTAAAAGCATCAGTAAAGCTTATAATCAAAGTTTTCAAGAAAAACAGGCAAATTAAGATCTCTATCCCTACTAGCTTTATAAGTGGCAGCTCCTAAAGCTTCAAGGCATCAAGAGCGAGGAGCCTTGAGGTGCCTAGTCTCTTCCACTTCACCTTGCTTAGCAAATTTGAAAGGCAGTTTTCTCTCCTTTATTCAGTGTTTTTTTCTCCATTTCACTATTTTTACTGCCTGATATTTGCTGGTCATATTTACAAACATTATCTCAATTCAGTTTTCAAAACAACTCTGCCTGGTAGGTGATACCAGCCCTCATTCTACTGTGCTGTGCTGCCTATCCTCCAGTATGTTAGGTTTTTTGACCATCTCTAATCCTTTTTCTTTTTAGTGAAAATTTGTTTTTTCCTTTCCCTACCATATAGTTTCAGATGAAACATACTCTTTTAGCAACTGCTCTGATAAATGCATGTGTTCTCTCTTTTCTTCTATATTTTTTTTCTATCATTTGTGCCACATTTTAGTGCTTTAGGGCAAGTTGTATAATTCTTTGTAATGAATAAACTGGATAATTTTGTAGGCTTTATCCTTAATAGCAAAAAAAAAAAAAAAAAAAAAAAAAAGCCAGATTACATTTGTGCTTTATTTCCACTTTTATCCAGGCTGATTGTTGGCCTTACATGTGTAGATTTATCAGTATTTGCATAAATATGATCCATAATTTATAACATTTAAAACAGGAAAATGAAACTAATAAGGAATTTTCTAACTCGTCATGTTAGGGTTCCTTGTCTTGTTTTGTTTCAATAGTGTTAAAACTGGTGTTTCTAACCATCCCTGTTTATATGTGGTGTTCATGACCTGTTTGGTAGACTAGGATTGAAAGAGAAAGCTTTTATAATTTAAATTTCTTTCTTTATCTGCTGCTCTGCCTCCATACTTATCATTTTATTTTCTCTGTCCTTTTTGCAGGGGTGAGCCTGGGAGGGTGTACTGGAGTTTGAACCCAGGGCATTTTACCACTGAGCTACATCCCAATCCCTTATACTTTTATTTTATATTTTGAGACAGCTGAGACTGGCCTTGAGCTTGCAATATTCCTGCTTCAGCACCCCAGGTAACTGGGATTACAGGCATGCTCCACTGCCTGTGATTTACCATTTTATTTTCTGTGAAGCAGAACCTGCTTATATTTAAAAAAAAAAAAAAAAGAGAGAGAGAGAGACAGAAAAAAAGAACTTACAGGAGAGATGATCATGTCAGTGATCACTGAGAAACTTGTTAATTCGTTTCTACCTTTGCTTTTTAAATTTTGATTGATAGACTTCATTTTTTAAGGGCATTCTTAAGTTTATGGAAAACTTGAGCAGAAAGTACAGAATTTCCATGAAACTCTCTCTGCCAAGTTTCTTCCTTATTCTTCATTCTGTACATTCTATGGATTTTGACAAATGCATAATGACATGCACCGACCATTACATTATTATCCAGAATACTTTCACTTCCCTAAAAATCTCCTGTTCACCTTTCTTTTCTTGCTCACCACCTCCATCCTCTAATAAAATTGTTTACAGTTTCACCTTTTCCAGAATGTCATATAATTGCAATCCTATACTATATAGTCTTCTTAGACTGGCTTCTTCCACTTAGCAATGTGCATTTAAGACTCTTCTGTGTCATTTTGTAGTTTGATAGCTCATTTATTTTTATTGCTGAATAATATTTCATTGTACAGATGTACCATAGTTTGTTTATTTATTTATTTGCTAATTGAAAATATCTCTGTTGTTTCCAAGTTTTGGCAATTATAAATAAAACTGGTATAAACATTCCGGTGCAGGTTTTTTTATGCACATAGACTTTCAATTCATTTGGTGGGTAATTAGAATCTTTTTTTGTTAACACTTCAGGAAATTAGAATGACAATGAATGAGAGCTTTAAAATAATTTATATAAAAGAGAAAACAAACTCATTTCAAGGAATACATGTGTTTGATTCTATGAAGTGCATCGCTAATGACATACTTTTTGGTCAATAATTAGTAATTCATTTTTGAAATTTGTTGTTTACTTGCAAATATATATTTATATTTTGTATGAAAAGATATTATCATGTATACAGAGAACAAAATAACTCTTTTCAGATCAGGATTTCAGAGTCGATAGACATAGTTTTTGGTAGTGTCCGTATGTATTGAATAGGTTAACTTCATATGAGTCCAATATGGGATTATTACCTCATCCTAAAAGTAAAACATGCCAAGTCTAGGGAAAAGAAAGAAAGAAAGAAACTTCCACTCCTGTCCCTAACTCTTTTACAACTCTTTTGGGTATATTTTCACTCAACAAATATTATTGAATGCTCTTTGTGTACTGGGGAATAGCAGTTAGGAAAAAGTATTCTGCCCTTGGGGAGCTTACATTTTAATGATAGAAACAAGTAGTATTTGTGGAGAATTCTAGTAGAATTCACAGTGCACCCGGTATTTGCAAGTAGTGTTGGAAAGAACAAAACTAATACGAGGGCTGTGGATTTGGGGTAACCTCACTGCCCACAGAAACAGTGTGGGAACTAGAGGATGACCTGGGGGTCCTGGGCTTCTCTGGGTGCTCATGAAATGGAGAAACGAAGGGCATAATATTCTGATGATTCTGGGAAGATAAAATTGTAAGACTGTGAGTGTTGTGGTGGCAGAGGAGGGGATGAGTTTTCAGGTTTTACTTTTGTCCATGGCTGTGTACATGCTGGGAAGGTTGGTCCTGCCAGAGCTCCAAAAGTCTCCCTTGGTTTGTGCTGATAGAATCCCAGAAGTTAGTGAAGATTATGTTTTATCTAAAGCACAAAAGGGACAAGGATCTTTTTGGGCAGCTATATGTGAAAAAATAAGAGCTGGGGCAGAGTTAAAGCGTGGACTAAGTGGTGCCTCTACCATGTCACTAAATCCCACTTTCAAAGCTCTTTTCTGCCTCAATGGTATCCAGCTGTGAATGAAAGAAAGGTAATCAATGGTATACAGCCATTGAGGGGCTGCCACGAATACTTGGCTCCATAGAAGAAGAAAGCAACACAACCCCAATAATATCGTTCCTCTAAGGAGGGATGCAAGTAATAGAGTGAAGCAGACATATGCAGACATTCTGAGAAGAGGCAGGCTGCAGAATCCAGGAAGCCAAAGCAGCAGTCAGGAAGAAGACAGTATCATCAGACAATGTAGAAGGAGTGTGCAGAGAAATTAGTGGATTAGCAAAGGAGAAAAACAGCCCAAGGAGAGTCCAAGTATGGAAGACTCAGACTTGCCTTGTGGCTCCTCAAGTTGCTCTATTCTGGGGACAGGTAGATTCTGTTCTTCCTTAGCTCATCATATATCCTATCCTTTCAGTAACCGTCCAGCCCACATTACATCATCTGACATATTTCTGTTTCAGAGGTGTCTGAAAGAGTTGATGTGTCACATTGATCATTAAATACTAAATCAGATTTTGAATAATGATAATGTGTAACTCTCAAATAAAGACCTTGTACAGTGAAATAGTCTAAAATGAGACTGAGAAATGCAATGTAATGGAGGTGGAATGTGTGAAAAAGGAGTGAGATTAGAGGTTTTTGTGCTAGTATTTTCTTTCTGTGTGTAGATTTTATTCATCTCTATATAAAGTTTATCTGGTTATGTCACAGTTATTAAGAAACTGTATAATAGTTTAAATGAGGAGGAAAAGATGGCTGGCTATCTACTAAATTGGTTTGGAGGGAATCTGTTAATGTTCCTTTTGGTCAAACTGCTAAGACTCACTGATTCAGTGTGAACTTTGAGAAATGGTATTAAAATTTTTTTTTAAATTAGAGCTTTATAGTTATACACAGTAGTTGAGTTTATCCCAACAACTCATACATGCATGGAATTTGATTTTAGTTCATGATTTCACCCTTTACCCTCTCCTCTTTTCTCTCCTGTCCTCCCTTCCCTCCCCTGTCCACCTTCCTCTACTCTACTAGACTTCCCTTTGCTTGTTATTTATTTATATTTCATTGGTTATTTTTACTTTTACATAAAAGTGACATTCTTTGTGGTATTTTTATATATGCATATAAATGATTTTTTAAAAAATTTTGGTGCCAATGATTGAACTCAGGGGCACTTACTCAATCAGCCACATCCCCAGCTCTTTATTTTATTTTTTAAATTTTTGAAACAGGCTCTTGCTAAATTGCTTAGGACCTCACTAAGTTGCTGAGGCTGACTTTGAACTTGAAGTCCTCCTACCTCAGCCTCTGAAGCTGCTAGGATTGCAGGCACATGCTATTGTGCCTAACCATAACATGATTGTTTAAGAATTTATTCTGCACTGCCTCCCCTTTTCGATCCCTGCACTCTGCCTCTCGATCTCCTTCTTCTCCATTACTGCTCTTCCCGTTATCTTTATGATATCCTATCTTTATCTCCCCCTGTCCCTTATTTTACCCTAACTTGTGCATATGAAAAAATAAAATTTGACTTTTGACTTTCAGGGCCTGGCCTTATTTCACTTAGCCTGATTTTGTTCATTTCCATCCATTTAGCAGCAAAGGCCATAATTTCATTCTTCTTTATGGCTGAGTAGAACCCCAGTGTGTGTGTGTGTGTGTGTGTGTGTGTGTGTGTGTGTGTATCACAAGAGAAATGAGATCTTGTCAGCAGCATTGGCAGTTATACTTCATCATCTAGAGTTTTCTTTGTATTTTAATGTTTTTGGTTATTTGAAAAATTCCTATTTTAAGTATTTTTCAATATGGGATAAACTTCATAAGGAGATGATGTTTAAACAAGGAAATAACGGAGTAGTTATTTTCAAGTAACTACTTGAAAGATTTTCAAGTGTTTTTTTATAATATCAATGAAGATAGGTATTTTGGCCTACTGATATTTTGTTCACTAATGTACCCTACATGCTTAGAATAGTACCTGACACATAGTAGATACTATATAAATAAAATGAAAACATCAAACAAAGATAGTAATTTTTATAATTTTGTATCCAATATAGACTTATGTTAGAACCAGAGGAGAAATTAAGGGTCTTTATAGCATGACAGATAAGGAAATTGTGGTCAAAAGAGGTCAATGTTGTGTAAGGTCATCACTACTAAGGGGTAGAACTAGGGCTTGATTATTCTAGGTTTCCAAAAAACATTCTTCAGTTTCACATGGCTAGGGGGATAGACCTGGAATCAAAATGTGTCAGATATGACAAGTATGCAAGATATGACGGACTATAAAGTCCATTATCTAGATAAGAGTTATACTTATTTTTTCATAGTTTTAAAAAGGTTTACTGTATCATCTTTTCTCTGTAGCTTTTACTCTGTCTCAAACAGAATTAATTGCTTCCTTAATAGATAGGACTAGGTACCATGCTTTCCTAGCCTGTATTACATTATATTGAGCCAATTTTTTGACTTTGAGTACCTAAAGACTGTAGATCAATTCATATTCCTTTTTGCTGTCCCACAATTTATCATAATGACTTTCATGATAGATGGAGTTTCCTGTGACTTTGAATTGTTTTGAAAGGTACTAACAAATAGTATATCCAAGCTTAGGTCTAGAGAAATAAAACTTTTATCAAGGGGGGAAAATCTCAGACTTTCAAATCATTTAGTATTTGATAAATGTTAGTATTAAATAATGATCATTCTTGGAGATGTGACTTAATGATGTTATTCTTGACTAAATGGCTTTTTGAGAATAGCCTCTTCTTTTAATTATTAAGAATTAATAGTAGTACTTTCCTATTAGATTCAATACTGAACTCCTTCTGACTTCACGCTATGATTTCCCACTGGTTTTTCCGATTGTTATCAATCCATGGCTAATGCCAGTTTAAATATTTTTGGCTTACTTGACACAGAAATTTTACACTTTTTAGGAAAATTAAATCACAGTACTGTTATGAATATATGTCTTTGAAAGTATACTAATCATTTTATACATGTGTAGCAAAACAGGTTTATCAAATCATTTAATTTTTAAAGGGAATTATTCTTTTGAATTTGAAACTTTTATATAAGGCTGGTATTTATACAGCATTTGAAAACATGAAGAAAAGCACATTTGAGGAAAATGTTGTGGTATTAGAAAATATAACATCCTATAGAAGATGTATTGCTTTGCCCCTGGATCTCATAAATGCAGTGGCAGTTACTGAATACTGATATTTTCAAAACAATTTATTTCTTATAGCTAAATCTTCTGAGACATGCAATGTTATTCCTTTAAGGAAAGAGTTTGAAAGCATTTGATTTCTGTTCTGTTAGAATTCACTATAACATTTTATTTATATGTAAACCAGAAATATCAAACAAAAAAAAAAAGAGGAGAGAAAATACTGCATTCAACAGTTACCCATGTATAATTTATTGAAAAAGGGCTATATTATTAGCATTGTTATTTGAGAGTCTTTGGTCTCTTCTATAAAGCATAGTATCTTATGAGTTTTTAGAAAAAGCATACAATCTGGGCATGGAGGCACATGCCTATAATCATAGTGACTTGGGAGGCTGAGGCAGGAGGTTTGCAAATTTGAGCCTAGCATGGGCAATGTAGTTAGTCTTTGCCTTAAAAAAAATTAGAAAAAAGCTGGAGATATAGCTCAGTGGTACTTGGCTACCATGTGTGAGGTCCCAGACGATAAGCTGGACGCAGTGGTGCATGCCTGTAATCCTAGCAGCTCAAGAGGTTGAGGCAGGAGAATCATGAGTCCAAAGCCAGCCTCAGCAACTAAGTGAGGCTCTAAGCAACTTAGCTTCTAAATAAAATATAAAAAAGTGCTGCTGATTTGGCTCAGTGGTTTAGTGTTCCTGGGTTCAATCCCCAGTACCAAAAGCAAGGGAGAAAAAAAAAAAAGGCAAAAAACTTGTAATTCAAACAATCTTCCTTTGTGGATGGAAAAAAAAAAAAAAAA
>PVHX01010444.1:43673-70199 GCA_004024805.1 Geosciurus inauris
AAAAAAAAAAAAAAAAAAAAAAAAAAAAAAAAAGAAAGAAAGAAAGAAAAGAACCAGACTTAATTAAACCTTCAAATGTTGAAGCCAGTTGATGGAAAACTTGGGCTAGATCTAGATCTTTAAATCTTTTGGCCAATATTTTTTCTAATATACCAAAGTAGTAGAAAAGCATAGAGGTCACCCACAGAAATGTTCAATGTAATTATATAATTTCATCATCTTATGTTTTTATCTATACATTTATTGTTGCTGTTATTGTTTCCAGTGATGGAAACAGATTGATTTTAAAACTGAAAAGGAATTCCTTGAAAGTACATTGAATGAGAAGAGCTCTCAGAATTGGAGACTGCAGAGAACCAGGCAGATCTGGAAGGTCTTGGTAGTAGGAGCACTCAAAAGAGAAGAAAAGAAAAAATGAGGCTCTGTTGCTGGCATGAATCAACTCAAAGCATCTTTTTGATATGTGTGTGGAGTCTACCTAATATACTATGTGTCTGATTGACTGAGCTTGGGTTGTATGCTCACCTCTCTGTATGCCAGCAGAGTGATCACAGGGTTCTCTTGAAGCAACCTTCAAGGGATACCTTTGGTTGGGAATAAAATTCCCCAAATGTGAGTTGGGATGAGGTACAGAGTGGGGCTAGAGGCTGGGTTGCCACATATATCTAATTATCTGATAATTGTTCATATTATACTAGAAAACATTTTTCTCTGCCTCCAATGTAATCAGACTTTTCTTTATAGTATACTTAAAATTTTTGACAAAAATGTTTATTATCTAACATGTAGAGAATATTTTAAGTTTTTGTACCATTGCTTTGTCTCTGTTAGCATTTTACTCAGTAATACTTCTCTCCCTCCACCCCCCATGAATGGTCAGAAGAAGAAGAGGGGAATTGAATCTAAGATAGTGTTTTCTACATTTTATATACAACATTTGCTGCCCACAGTGAATAGAAATAATAGCTATAATTTGTTGCTTGCCTACAGGTTTTTAAAGTACTGGATTTAAAGTAATATGTGGACATTTTATCTACGTTTTCAATGCAAGAACCATGGAGGTCAGAATCTTGAGTTCAGAGAGGTAATAAAGGTGTAGTGGAACATAGTGTTTACAAGTAAAAGTTGTAGAGTAAGATTCCTTGGGCATAAATTCTGAATCTGACTGTGTGACCTTGGGCAAGTTACTTAACATTTCTGTTTCTGATTTTTTCCCATCTGAAAAGAGGGTAAAATAATAAGATGTATTTCATAAGAGTGACTAGGAAAAACAAAAAAGACATAACATATAGTATGTGCTGATTAGCATGATGCCTGGTACTTAGTAAGTAATACATTTTAGCTATGATTATTTGTATTGTTTTATTAAAAAAGAAAACACCTCATGTTTGTTGACAGAAAAAAAAAAACTACCACGTTAAGGAAGAATGAAGACAGCTAAACACAAAGTAACAACTTAAAAACAATATTATGTTTTTTAACCCAATGGAATAAAACAAATTGATGACTGTTACTCCAGAGTTACTTATTCGCCCATGTCCTGTTGTGGTTGCGTTGTGACTTTTTATAATCACAACTAGTTTTGAAGGACTCATTCAAACAACTTATAGAGCATGATTTTGTTCCTTTATTCCCTTTTCTAACATAATCTTGCCCACACAAGAACACATACTGCACATGTTGTAAGCGTGATTGTAAGAGGAGCAGCCGTGAGTCTGTGACTCAGGACAGCCAGGCCCTGGTGCCATCACTGCATTGCTGCTTCTGTCAGAAGCTGAATTTTGTGTTTCTCATTCCTCTGTCCCTCCCCCCCCCCAACCTTCTTATTTGAAAGTAATTGTAAACTTAAATAGAAGTTACAAGGGTAGTACAAAGAATACACTTTTTAAAACCGGGATTTATCTAGTGTTAACATTTTGTTCCCTTTGTTTTTTTTCAGGTGAACTACCTTTCCTCACTTATATACGTGGATGTGTACACATACACTGAGAGAATGAATTATATGTATATATATGGGTGAACGCATGAGAAAAAATGTGTACAAAAATATGAATATTCTTCCTTTTCTCAATATCTTTTGAAAGTTATGGAAATTTTTGCCTTCTTTTACTCAAATATTTCAATGTGACTTCCTGAGAGTAAAACATTTTTTTTTTACTTAACCATAGTACAGTTTTCCAACATCAGTAAATTGAATATTGATATAATGCTGTTATCTTAACTTGCAACTCATATTTGAATTCTGTCAGACTGTACTTTGTAAAATTTGCTTATTTCTCTCCAGTACAAGATCCAGTATGGTATTATGTATTGTATTTGGTTGTCATGTCTCCTTCATTTCTTTTAATCTTCAATCTTTGATAATTCTTCAGCCTGCTTTTTTGTCACTTATAACATCAATTTATTTGAAGAATAGAGGGCTTTCCCTCCCTCCCTTTTGCTTTTCATTTTGTTTTGTCTTGTTTTTGATAGAATGCCCCTCATTTGGGGTTGATCTGATGTTTCCCCTTGATTTAGATTCAAATTTTGCATTCCAAGTCAGAATAATATATGTTTTCTTTTCCAGGTATCACATCTGAAAGCACACAATGTTTGCCTGATCAAGATTTTGTCTAGTTCCTTTATTGCATATATACTAATTATGCCGTTGCTTTTAATAAGCAATCTGTGGGGAGACATTTTGAGACCATGCTTATGTTTTGCTCTTAGTAGAAATTTCTTCTTTTGACTTAGTGTCTGTTAATAATTCTTGCCTTGACCAGGCATTTTTGTGGTGGCTCCAAAATTATGATATTCCAGTGCTAGAATCTCCTCCACCAGTCAGATTTCAGCATTCTACTCTGAAACTTCCTTCTGGAACTTCTATCTTTTTAATTGTTTGTTTTTCCTACTTTCTCCAGTATTTCTGAGAACTTGTGACAAGTAGTACCCTTCTTTGAGCATTCCCTTATTTTCTGACATAATAAGCTACTCCAGACTGATCACATATTTTTTCTGCTCAGCCCTAGACCCAGCCATTTCTTTAAAAGTCATACTTCATTTTAGAGGAGTGGCATTAAAAACAAAATCTTCGTACTAGGTTCACTTTCCCTGAACGTTGTTTAAATTTTGGTTTATAACCAGTTGACAATTGTTTCTTCTTTTCATCCTTAAGCAAGTTTTGGTTATTTATTGGGTTTCTCTCTTTTAAGTCAAGATGCCTTCTTCAGAACTTACGATGTTTTAATTCCCTAAGCCTTATAGTTCTTTGTATATTTATCATGGCGTTCCTCATATGAATGTCACGATTGGCTGCCATGTTGTAGAAAATCCAATAACTGCTCTAGTGTGGTATGAAACAAGCAGCTGTATGAGATTAGTAATGATGTCTGTCATGGGCAGATGAAATAAAGTATTATGTGGCATTGTTGAAAAGGATAAGCATGAAAATATTTTCAAGAAATGAAATATTCATGTTAGTGGATTGTGTTTCAGAACCTGAACATTTCAAATAATCATATATTCTACATCTTTCATGAAGTACATGAAACTAAGGAAATGTAGGATTGTGCAAAGGCCACTCCAGGATATTAATTTTATACTGAATTAAATTCAAAAGTTCAGCATTAGAAAGGTTAAGACCTCATTTAAAGTTTATCTTATTTCATAAGGCATTTCCTGTTGTTTTAGAGTTCAAACAACATTTTTTGCTATAATGGATCTGATTTTAGTACAAAAGAGGAATTACAATAATGAGTACATAGTGTTTATAGTTTACATATGATGTTTCACTGTATCACTGATTTGACCCTACATACCTAAACTGATTGTATAATTACTATTATTGTTATAGAAAATGTTACTGAGACAGATTATGTAATTTCACAAAAACAATAGAGCCATTCTCTCTCTTTATATATAACTTTTTGTTGCAAAAAAAAAAGAATTGAAGCAGATTATTAAAAAAATAACAAAACCAAAACATAAAACCATCAGAGAGCATAATGTCAAAAGCACATGAATAGTGAAGAAACAAATATGCCAATTGTAAGATCTAGTCTTATGTTTAAGAATTAAATTTCACTGTATTCAGTTTGACTCCTAATATTTATTAACTTATTTGTGCTATTAAGTTTGTTATTCCCTGGAGATTACTGTTTACATAGAAAGTCAGAGATATAAAGAAATTTTCTGAATATAAAATGATACATTCTGGGAAGTACAAAGAAAATAAACCTTGCTTATTATGCATGTGTTTGAAGGGAGACTAGAGTGTGGGGGGTCATACATGAAAAAGAGATGGCTAAGTTGAGCCTTGAAGGACAGGTAAAAATTAGGTAGGTGATAACTAGGACAAGTATTCTAGAAAGAGACAACATGATGGATAGTTAATAGAGACATAAAACCACATGATGTGTGCAGGGAGCTAAGAAAGCAATTATAGGAGGAAATGGCAGGTGGTTGCAAGATGAGCCGGAGAGGTAAATAGTGGTCAGGTAAACATGTCATCACATTCTTTACTTTGAAGTTAAAGACACCTTGAAGGCTTTTAAACAAAGGAGTGTCATGATCAGATTTTTATATAAATCCTCTCTTTAAACTGTGGAGAGGGTGGACTGAAGAGAAGAAAGAATATAGGTGAAAAGGACAGCTAGTCTAACATTTAAAAAATTCAGGATAATGATGAAGAGATACATTTCTAATTTGTTTTTAGTTCAAGCTTTATGGTCTTAGGACATAAACTGGCCCAGTGCTAGTAAGATGGATAAAAATGGAAATAGGAGGGCCACCTAATTCTTAGGATAAGAAAGGTTGAAGTGTAATTTCTCTTAGAGACAAGTGTTTTTTATACATTACATCTTCAAAATTATTTCCCCCCTTCTTAGGTTAGTGTTTCTCAAAATTTCATCTGCATAGGAATCACTTGGGGATTTTGTTAAACTCAGATTCTGATTTATTCACTTTGGAGCAGGGTTCCCAAATTTTCAAGGTTAGGGATAATTCTTCATGCTGTTGTTCTAAGGTTAATACTTTGAGTAGCAAGCATTTAGATCTTTTTTAGTATTCTTATGATTGTGGCACCAATAATGTTATAAATAGAGGTTATCTTCATATGATTGCTTTCTGTGAATGTGCTTTGGGGTTGCATCTGGAGGGAGGGAGAGAAGGAAGAAGAGAAGGATGGGTTAGGGGGTGGGCGAAAGAGAAAGGAGAGAGAACTTGGAGTACTTAGTGCTGAGGATAGAATGTGTTTTAGCACTGAAGTCTTTAAATGGTACATGATTACTTTCCAAGGGGCACATAGTTGATTTTGAAGAAATCAAATTTTCAGTCTTTATCATACTGTTTCCTAAAATTCATCTAGCCAAACCTTGCAAAAACATGTTTTCTTTTTCTACCTTTTATTTCATAATTACTTTTCTTTTATATTACAAGAAGGAAGGCAGATCGCTCATCTAATACTACGGCAATTGTGGTGCATATCTCTAGGGTGGAAAATTCCCCTTATATCAAGAGTGGATTAGTTAGAAAGTATTGGTATTGTTACTGAACAAGCAAATGACCTAGACTTGGTAACAAGTCCTTTTGCAACTTGGAGGATTTCTAATTTTTTGGTTTTGACAAATTCATAGGAAGATGTAATTGTGTTATTAATTATCAGTTGAAAGATTATAAGAACATGTGATATGAAAACTGTAATGTTGAACATTTTAGTAGCATTGCTATAGCATTTAAATGAACAAAGGTTTTTCAGTCCTTTCATAAAAAGGGAAAATAACAAATGGAAAGAAAATTAAAGTGGAACCTAGTCTTATAATAGCAATAACTAATAATCATTCATAAACCTTTGAACTATTTTAAAAAGAAAAAAAATAGCCTTATCCATTTCATTAAGAAATGTACTTCCAACATATTTGTTTAGTTCGAACATTATAGTTTTGGGGAATAAGACAAACTTTAAAAGTTCAGTTTTATGATTTTAACATAAATGTTTTTGTTATAGAGAAGTATGGTAGGGTGATCAATTAAAATCTTTCAGAAATAAAAATTAGAGTAAAATTCTGTGGGAAAGTGTGGATATGAGTTTAGGCAGAAACGTGGACTACATCAAATTTGTAACCCTCGTTTATTTTTATAAAATGGATGCTGGTTTTAATCAAAATACTGTGGATATTAGATTCCTTTAGTACTCTTCAAGAAGTAATGTAATAGTTTTACTTTAAAATCTCAACATTTATAACATACTGAAAATATATGTTTTGTGACCATTTAAACTTGTGATGAAAAGATTTAAATGTTAATTGAAAGTATGCATTGGGGAGTTTTAGATTTTTTTTTTTTAAAGGAATATGAGAGGACAAAAAAATGAAGGCTATTACTTCAAATTTCTTTTCATAGAACATAACTTTCTATACTATGTCTTCTTATAAAATTTAAGATGAGAAATAAAACTAATATCATGCTTATTAAAAGTATGTTATTTGTTAGTAATAAAGAGTAGAGTCCTAGGTTGTGAATGTCTCACAAACAGGTTCATAATAAAGCTCACCTTCTATTATCAGCAATGAGTGGCATACATAGCTCTCTTAGATGAACACTTCTTCATTGAAGGGGAAGACTATACCTAGGCAACTCCTGCATTTTCTTGGGGGAAAAAAACCTTTTGGCGCAGTGCAGGAATGAGCAGAAAAGTATTTTGTTTGGTTTCAATAGAGTGCAATAAATATGATTTGGGTGGGAAAAATTTATGTCCTAGATTTCATTTGCCTGATTTAGCCATGCTCAGTTATGCTGCAGCTGCTATGATAGCTTGTGGAATTCTGAGTAGTGAGTTAGCTGTAAAATATACTCTCTAATAATTCAATTAGTATGTGTATATAATTATATACAATTAAATGTTGGCAAATGCTTTTAAAATGCAACAATTTTCATTTTGATATGCATACTGTTGAGTTTGTTGTATTGGTAGTAGTGAGAATAATAGGGACCAGATGCCCACACAGCTAATAAGTTGTGAAACTGGTATTTAAACCCTTTTATTAAATATCATGTTCTTTCAACTAACTACAGCAATTGGAAAAGTTGCCTAGTATTTTATACATATAGAAAGCTGATTCTATTTAAATATGGTTTAATATTTACTAAAAGGAATCCTGGTGGTATTATAGGATTGTGCTAATTTGTTTGTGGTTTTTTAAAACCTAAAAATTCGGGACCCTGAACAGCTTCGTTAAAAGAGATGATCAATATTGAACATTTTAGAATTAAACTTGAGAAAATTTGAAATACCTCCATTAATTAATTTAACATTAAGAGTAATACTAACCCATTTCATATTAATACACATAAATTTTTTATGAAAAATATATTTTCTGAACAAAAATATTTAGTAAGAGAGAGGCACTGTTTTGCATTTTTAATCTCTTTAATGTCTAGCTTAATAGAAACAGCTATATTCCCATATCTGTTTTAGTATTCAATCTGTTGTGGCATGTATGGGTTGAAGTATATCAAGATAATCTGCTCTCACACCAATATGTACTTGGAAAAGGGAAATCTTATGGAACCCCTGAAACTTCCTGACGACTATCAGAGTCTTTGTACTATATTGTGAGGACTGCTGCTTTAAAATACTGTCACAGTGTTATACTACACTTTCCTAATCTGTATGTGATATAATAAAATGGGAGTACAGCTTTTACATATGTATTATTTTGATATTGTCTGCACTTGATTTTAGTGACATATTTTGGAGAACATTTTCTAACTTTTGGATGTGTAATTACATTTATAGCAAAGTTATAATTAGAACCTGAAAGCACTAAAATAATTTATGGAGTGTATTAGAATATTAGTTTCAACAGGATAGGATTTATGGACAAATGTTTTGCTCTAACAAAAATTCATTGAAAAGAAATTAAGATATATTTTTATTAATTTAATAGTTGTAATAGTGCTGAATAATTCTGTTAGGAAAGAACATTTATCTCATAAATGCTTTAAAAAATCTATATCCCCAACCATTTATTCTTCTTTCTCCTTCTTTCCTACTCTCCCTCCCTCTTTCCTCTTACCCTTGCTCCCTCTTCTTTAACATTAATGTAATAAATGTCTCTTGGACCCCTTATGACTAATTTGGGTAAGGACTAACTCATGCGACAGATTACAAAATATCCAGTGCTCCAAACACAATAAAGCTTTATTCTTGTTATACCTAATGACTATGTTTCTGTCTGAGCGAGAGGCTGCTTGTTACATAGGTGGCCAGCCAAGGAAGCTGCAACTTCTGCTGTTCAAGAATCTGGAGGATTATGAGGCCACCTCAGTACTGCAGGGTCTAGGACCACATTTCTACCTGGTTCACATAGTAAAATGGATGCCATACTCTGGCTGTTGACACTCATGAAAGTAGAGATTGGATATTTGGATCTATACTGCAGAAAAATGAGATTTCTTTGTGACTGAGTTTGCAAGTTAAAGCAGAGGGAACAGCAGCTGGCCTTTGCCCCACTGTATTCTCTGCCTTCCCAAGCCATGCCAGTGCATCATCTTGGCAAAAGCTAGATCATGTGCCAAAATCTAGCTATCCTGGGTATCTAGGAAATAAATTTTAGCTTTCTAGTTTAGCTTTTGCTAGCTATTCAACATCTATTAGAGAATGCAACTAACATGAAGCTGAGGAACTGATCTGCATACATAGAAAAAAAAGATTAAAATGAAATATAATAAAATGTTGACAGCAGTTATCTCTGGGTGATTAAATCACAACACCTTCTTTTACTATCTTGATTTCTGTTCTCAATCTTGTTAATCTTCATCTATATAAAAGAGATTTCATCTTTCTGTCAGTTCCGAATACCTCTGTTGGTTGCTGTAAGAACATAAAACCAACAGCCAGAACTAGCCACGTTGGTCATTTCTAGCAGCTACTGGAAGATGTTACCTTTCATTTGAAAATTATAGTAATTTCACTTGTGCATAGTTCTCTTGGAGTTGGGGATAATTTAGTGAATTGGTAAAGTGAGCCTTTCGTTAGTACTATCAGTTAGTTGAAATATGTCAGTTGAGATCATTATTACTTTGCTGCCTGGTGTGGATATTTTGGGGTTTTTAACTCCTGACTCTGGCCATTATGGTAACCAAGTGGTAATTTGATAACAAATAAACCAAAATAATGTTAACTTTGTGATTTTTCACTTGGGAGGCCAGAATCAATTACTTTTCTATCCTGTGCATTGCTGTATGTTGAAGATTCTATGTAGAGTATGATGGAAAAAGTATTTTTGTTAACTATAGGGTTTGCCAAAGTAAATGGCGAAGTACATAATTTATCCTCAACTCCTGGTGGAATCCAGGTCTTTGGGGAGCAAGGAATGAAAGGTAGTAAGATAATGAAGCTGTGGTGTAGATAAGGAAACATGAAAGACTATTCCAGAAAGGAAGTCAAGTTCAAACATACAAGTCTACATATCAAATAGTTTTTAGAGATTGAGGTACCCAGAATATACACCAAAAATAAGCCAAATTTTATTCCAGCTAATCTAGAAAGTTAACTTGCTCGTAAGTAGTACTGCTTATATGGGTATTTACCTTAAAATTTAAAATTCTATGTTAAACTTGGACCTTTAGGAAGTGATATTGAGGAAAGTATTATTTTGAACATGTTGAGTGAATCAATTTTACTAGTCTTATGTATTCTGACTATAAAAGGAAAGCAATCAATAGCCCAGTGGAGATTGGGTTTCTGGATCTGAAGTAGGGTGTCCTAAGGGTGCAACTAATCCTAGGATGAAAAGCTTAGGCTCTTCATTGTTTGCAGATGTTAATGAGTATAGTTGTTGGTGGTGGAGAGGGCATGGTGGAGGAATGATTACAGTAATAATTCCAAATGACTAGCCAATAGCTGCTATTGACATGCATCCTTGTTTACCCAGTCTCTTTGTATATGGGAAGATGGTTGCATCCCAGATGGTTCAAGGTAACAGATGCAATAGAAAACAGCATTTATATATGTATACATATGTATGTACATACACACATGCAATAAATTTTTGGTGATGACTCATATTGCTTAAGGTTAGAGAATATTTTTTAATACATTGCTTACCTCATTAAAATCAGTTTTGTGGACTTCATTACATTAATTTATTTAATAAAAATATTCAGACAAAATAGCTAGAGCTCATGAATGCTCCAGTAATATAAATGAAAAAAATCAAGTGCAACATTTAGGTAAAACAAGTTAAGTCAGTTGACACTGTTGTGAGTTGTAAAAGGATGGACCAGCATCTGAAGGGAATGCATTTAGGATTTTTAATGTGGCAATTAAACATGGTTTGGGGGCTATGCAAATTAGCATGTTTTTAACTGCCTTTATGGTCATCTTAATCTGATATGGCTGACTTAATTTCATAGTCATTTGAGGATAGTTAATTTTACTTTATAGTTGCTTACCAGGAAATTATGCCTCATGCTGTGTAGTGAGGTTTTGTAAATGAATTTAAAGAAAATTGTTATTGTTGGAAAAAATTTATTGTTTAAGCACCATCTAAAGTTGCTGCCTCTAAGGGATCATTGCTGCATAGTATTTAAAAAAAGATTTTAAATGTGTTTTATATCTTGACAGTTTGAATAGAAAGACACAGATGTGTGTATTTAACCAGAAAACTCTAAATACCACAGTGGGCCAGACTATGTCCACATGTCCTTCTTGAAGTGGTTGGTGATTAATCCCAGGACAAATGAGTTTGCAGTTTATAAAGTACTGTACCAGTTGATAATACTCTTTTGGTTTGTACTTATGTGTATTTTCAATCTTCCAAATAAAATATCTGTATAAATATTTGTTCTTTTTCTCTTTTTAATTTTTTTATATCAGAAATTTTATTGCAGATAATTTGAAAGTTAACTTTCTCACAAATAGCATTGCTTATATGGGGATTTTCCTGAAAATTGATAATTCTATGTTAAAAGGGGACCTTTAGGATGTAATATTGAGTAAAGTATTATTTTAACATGTTGAGTGAATCAATTTTACTCGTCTGAAAAGGGCTCTTGATATACTAATTCTCCTTATAGTTGATTATATTTTGTTCAATATGTAGTTACATGTATATACATATACATGTATATATGTATATAGATAGTATGGATAATATCTGTGTGTATATTTGGTTTTGTAAATTTTGCCAATGCAGAATCCCATGTGGCACAATTATTGTCCTTTGGCATTTGTTTCTTCAAATAATCATTATATACTCATAAAACCAAATATCTTAAGGATCACAGAGTTTCTAATAAATTAGACATTATGTTTCCAGATACATGTAATAGAAGACTTATTAGTAGGAAAAGAACTTAAATATTATTATTAGTAAAGTTTAAACTCATAGAAATATGAAGCAAAGTAAAGACTATGTTCTATGTATGTTCTCCTTAATTAAAAAAAATCTGAATGTGTTCAGATCTTTCCTCAAAAGGAAAATGGAAAATAGATTATATTTAATATATAGGTGAAAATTAAAATTAGTATAAAGAACATTTTTTGTAGAACTATGAGTAGAATGTTTTATACTATTCTATTTTTCCCCTGTTTTTATTGCTTTTCTTTAAGTCCTAGGGATTGAACCCATGGCCTTGTGCATGACATGAATACAAACTTTTAAAAAACCATGGGAAGTTTATGACAAATGAAGAAAAACAATAGATTTTGGAAAAACAGTCAATTACTACTAATAAGAAGATGTACAGGTTACATCCTCTTTATTATGCAATAATGCTCAGTATTATAATTTATATTGAAAAAGTTTTGAAGAGTAATATAGGTTGCATTTAAATATACAGTGTCTCTTGTTAATGATTTATAGTGGTAACTTTAGTAATTTTTATAATTGTTTTTTATAAAGAAAATATTTTAGCAAACTTATTTCTTACATTAATAGTAATATATACACTATGTCAAACTTCAAAAAAAGTAATTTCATTTTTTAAAATGTCATGTTCATCATAGAAAATATAGGAATTGTTAAAAAGAAAATCTTTAATTTTGCCCTTCACAGGCAACCATTGTTAATTATTTTAACGAAAACCATCATGTTCAGAGCAATATAATACATTCATTGGACATTCATGAGATGTTTCTCATTGATATGCATGTTAAAGACTGACTTGGGGAAAACTAAACGTTGTCGTTTCCCTAGGTGATCTCCTTCCGAGTTCCTTCTCTTTCTCCTCTCATATTTTATTCTAGTATCTATACAATTTCATTTATTCTGTTGGCATTGGGACTTCACTGTAAGGTAAGGATCTATTTTTTTGTCAAATGAGTGGCATGTCTTCATTTTGGAGAATTTTTATTTCTTTTGGAAAAATTTGCAGATTTCTTTATATAAACTTTGCACATTCCTTCTTAGATATATTCCTACTTGTTCCATAGTTCTTGTTGCTAGTGCTAAATTCTATTTCAATAGAATTTGCAACTGGCTATTTCTGTGTATAAGAAAGCCATTATTGTTGATCTTGATTCTGACCACATTTCTGAATGTTGTTATTTATCATTTTCAGTTGAATTTATCTGTCTTTCCAGGTGGTCATTTATCATATATAGCAATATATTTTCTCTTTTATTTTCAAAACTATATATTTTTCTGTCTTGTTTCATTTCTTATCCTGTCCTTCTCCCGCCCCCATCCTACTCTTCATTGACCAGAACATCCACCCTCTTTCATTGACTTTCATAGGAATCCTACTATTTCTCCTTATATGCAGTATTTGCCCTAACTGTTCATATGGCATTACAGAAGTTTTCTTTTCTCTTTTCAAGATTTTTTGGTTGCTATTTGTGTATCTTAAGGTGGAAATTAGATTTTAAGTACTTCAGCCTTTCATGCTAGATGTCAATCAACATGGTAATAGGTATGTTCGATATTTACCATTAATACAGTATGTTATAATTTGGATATAAGGTGTCCCCCAAAGCTCCTGTATTAATGCAGGAATGTTCATTGGTGATATGATTGGATTGTCAAAGCTGCAGAGCTGTAACCTAATCTATCCATACTAAATTGAATGGACTGAGTGGTAACTGTAGGAGGTGCAATGTGGCTGAAGGAGGTGGGTTACTGGGAGTGTGCCCTGCAAGCTTGCATCTTCCCTGTGGTCTCTTCTCCCACTCTGCCTCCTGGCCTTGAACACAGCAGCATCCCTCCACCACACCTTTCTGTTATGATGAGCACAGACAATGGAGTTATCCTACCATGGACTAAATCTCTAAAACTGTGAGCCCAAATAAACTTTCTCTCCTCTAAGTTATTCTTGTCAGGTATTTCCATTATAGTGAAGCAAAGCTGATTTAGTATACAGTACCTTAAATTAGCTAATGAATGAGATAATTTTATCATATTTTTTGGTGGTGTCTTGACTAGAAGGAGAGTTGAAACAAATTTTATAGATATAATGACACCACATCCTGCCTGCCTTTCTTCTTCAGGCTGAGACTGAGGATGTATGATAATAGAAACTCTCTTCAGGCAAAGATTTGAGCAGAGATTTGTGCTTCACTCTAGGTGAAAACTGGGAGGAGCAAATCTTACAGGAAGGCCTTTCTGTGACCATGGTATGAGGCAGTAGTGTTGGAATGGTTGTGTAGCCTGCTCCTCTGAAATTTTGTGAATTAGCAATCTCATGGATGAGTCCCACACTAAGTGACATTGGTTCAGTACAGAGAAGGTGGTATAAGAGGAGTCTGGAGACAAAGAAGGTGGATTTCAGGCTCCTGTGGGACCAGGCAGGCATGTGAAACTTCTTGTTTTCCTGGGCAGGGTGAGGCAGCTGTCTATAAAACCAGAGCTTGAAATTACCATCACAGTTATGGTGAGACAAATCCAGAATGTCAGCATGGAGTATATGATTGAAAGCCAATAATAGTACAGATTGCTAGCCTCAGCAATGGTGAGATTGCCCAAATGCTATTGACCTTAGACTTGACAGGTACCAGAGCAGGATGCCGCAGATCTTATGCCTCCTACTAATGCCATGTTTCTGCTTTGTGAGCTGCCACTCAGTGTAGAATCCTCACGTCAAGGAAGAGAAAGGGGGAGTCATGATTTCTTGATTTGAGCTTCTGTAGAAATTTCTAAGGAAACCCAGAAATGATGTAAGGTTTTTAAGAAATGAATATGATTTCTGATACTAGGTGGAACTGGAAGTTGAGATAGGTGATACATTCCATTATAGAAAACAAAATTCTTATGTTTGAGTATCTGAATTTGTATTTTGTGAAATAATGCACGTGCAATATCATTAACATACTTTGGAGCTACACATTTCTCCATGTTGGGTGGAGGGAATATGAAAGAATCCCTGAAACTATTTTCAAGATCTCTGAACAGTACCAATTTTGAGGGCACACAATGACTTGTATAATAATAAGAATAATACCACTCTCACCCTTATGAGCATACAGTGCAGTTTTCCAGAGACTGTAGGACATGTGAAATCAGAACAACTTAATTTAGAAGCAGAAATGAGAATCCTCTTGTTTCTATTAAACCAGACATTAAAGAGATTTGTGAAAAGGTAAAAATGGTGTAAAAATATTTTTTAAAAATATTTTTTAAGTTATAGATGGAAACAATATCTTTATTTTATTTATTTAATTTTATGTAGTGCTGATGATCAAATCCAGGGCCTCCCATGTGTTAGAGAAGAGCTCTACCACTGAGCTTACAACCCCAGCCCCTGTTTTTTTTTTTTTTTTTTTAACTCCTTTTAGGGAAAATATAGTTATTTGAAACAAAAATGTTATTTATGATAACATATTATGGGCTTACATTTTTATTTTAAAATGAACTAGTAAATATTTTACTTTGCCAATTTTAGTTTCTAATATAATATAAAATGATAGGTATATTTTAAAAAAGTTTTTTAAATGTCAGGAGTTACTATGTCCACACAATTTGAGAATGATTGTCTTCCACTTGGTCCAAAAATTGAATTGGAGGATCTAAATGTAGAGATTGGAATCTTAATGTTGGCTGAATGATATTGGGAGTTTTTCAAATATCCTGTCTTTATATTTTTAAAAAATTAGGATAGTGATTAATTTTTAATAACTTGTGAGGATTAGAGATAATCTATATATATATCTATTATAGCATACTATTTACACCAAGTGCTTGACACTTGTTGTGTAGATGAATGATTATTCATTATGCAGATGAATTGTAGTTCTGTTCCAGATATTATGGGAGATATCTATGGGCAAATAGCATATCATTTCCTTTTCTTCTTGTTCTGCCTTTGGAACCTGGTCCAAGAGTTAGAAAAAATTTGAGAAGATTATTAGTTTTCTTTCTCAAAATGAAAAAATTTATACTTATATAGATATATGAGCCTCTCTTTTCCTAGCAGTTTTGAGCTAGTCATTCATCAGTATTTCATGTTTTCCCTATGACATATATTCTGAATTCTTTATTTCTTCTGCATTTTCTCTGCTTACATGCATATAAAGGTCTTTATTACCTTTATACTATGTTTATAAGGATTAAAAAAACCACATTTCTTTCCAAGCATTACCATGCTGGTAGGCTTTATCATTGCCTCTGGTGTTTGTGCCAGGGATTCTAAACTGACTGACTGACAGCTTTTAAAATTTTCTCATATGTGTTGGTGTCATGGATGTATTTGTTGTATCAATGGGAAAAAGGCTACTATAAAATGCTACAGAGAATAAAAAATTCTCTGTCAAGTGCCATTTTATTGAAATGAAACAGATGTTTAAGTAAATGAGCATTATTTCACCGAGCACTTGTAGCCTAATCAGATTCAGTTTTATATTAATATATCAAACAGGAAATATCAAGGTACTATGCAGCAGCTGTCTTGGAATACATAGGTCAAAAAATCTAACATGTTATACATTCAATAGGTAGTACATGTATGAAATTGAGATGGACAGTGTGTTAGAATTTATTCATTTCAAATGCATGAAATTAGCTTGAAATTTAATGCAGTAATTAGGTAATTAGATTACAACAAAGAGCAGGGAGTGGATGTCTTTTTGCAGTCTCATGTTACTGTGGCCACTCATTTAACAATTTTTATCTGTAGCATTCATTTGAAATTTACATGTGTCAAAAAGGAATAGGTTTTTATCAGGAATGAAAGTAGAACTTGATGATAAAACGATGTTGGTGATGAATTGCTCCTGTTTCTGGTTATCTTCTTGAATTGGGAGTTATCTACAGTGAAGTATGAAGAAAAAGAACAAAAAGAAGAAGAAGGTGCCACCCTCATTCATTTTGATTTAATGGATTAGTAGAGAATACACGATACCATTTCCTCAGTGTATGTGCAGCAGTGAATTGAGCAAAATATGTATTAAGTTCTTTAGTCTAACATCAAAATCAATGCCAGTGTGTTGTTGGAAATGTGAAGATTATGATTTCCTCATCAATTTTGGTTATATTTCATCTCTTTCAGTGTAATGGTTGACAGTCTAACCTAATAACATTAAATGTAATGACTGAAAATGTGTAGTCCATTTTTCACATTTTACATTATCCCCAACAATTACTGTGCTCATTGTTCTGGTCTAAGTAAATGGAAGCTCTCTGAGGAAATTTGTGTAGTGTACACTTACACAATTAAAAATAGATCAAAAGAATGTGAAGTGAAAGTCTTCTTGGTGATAACTAATTAAATATTCTGGATTATTTCTGGAAAATATATAGTCTATTTTTCATATGCTTTAAGATACTTGTAGAAAGTAAGTGAAATAGTAAATGTTCTATGGTAAGGTCAAGCTGAGGCTTGTTTCTAATTACAAGCCACTTCAAATAAAATCTGCTGTTGTGCCTATAATGTTTTATGGAGGATAATTGTGCAAGATTCAGATAATTAGTAAACTCCTAGCCATACAACACACCTGTTTGAGGTATTATGTTGTGTTGAACACCTATTGTACTGCTGTTATCTCTGGGGCCGCTAAAATGACTGTCTTCAAGGAGTGTATCACCTAGTAATTTATAGTAATGCAATACATTAATAATAACCATGAAATAGAGTTGTTCAACAATACAACTATATATGCAAACTTGGTGATATACATGTTATTATTTTAACAGTTAAATCAGGATTCCTCTTAATTAGGGAACATCTTTGTTTAAATAAGGTAATGGGCTCACATGAGTACGTGGAAGCCATGATTTTGGAGGAGTGTGGTACAGGGATTTTTTATACTAATGCATCAGACAAGAGACATTCATTTTTATTAGGACAGGGAGAGAACTACTGAGAGAAATGAGGAGAGAGGAGGTTGAGGCAGAAAGCTGGATTGGGGTGGATAGACAGCATGTACCTCCTGGCAGAAGGTCAAGTAATTTTTCCACACATCCTTCCTTCCTGTCTTTCCAGTGGCTATTAGAAGGTTTCTCTCTCTCCTCCAGTGAAGCAGGCCATTCTACTCCCTTCACATGACCACCCTTCTTCTACAGACATTCTTAGTTAAATCCTCTTGCAGAGGATATTCTATTAATGTTTTAACACAACATAGTTAGGACATTTCGGGCTCCATGGAAACAAAGAAATATTTGTTTTCTAAAGTTTAGGAAGCTGACATTTAACATTTCAAATTTAAAGAGAAAGGAAATTGATATAAATTAACTGGGCACATTTGTTGAATTATTGCTCAAAACTTTTTTTTTTTATACCGAGGAATTGAACTCAGAGGCATTCGACCACTGAGCCACATCCCCAGCCCTGTTTTGTATTTTTATTTAGAGACACTGTCTCACTGAGTTGCTTAGTGCTTCGCCACCATACCCAAACTTTTTAAACTACTTTTTTCTTTTATATATGTTCAACCCAACATGTCTGGAAAATTCCTGGAGGTTGGAAATAATGTTTTGTGAATTTCAGTTACCATCCCAATACCTAACATAGCAGCTCCCTAACATGGGTGCTCATTCATAATTGTCAAATGGTTTATTGCTATTAATATTATCAATAAATTTTATTCAATTTATTGTTTTGCCAAAATTGCAGAGAAAAATAGATTAGAAGTGTAATAATCCTGTGTTTTGATTCTGGTAATTAAAACTCTGGGAGGCTTATCCATTTTTTAAATGTGGTTTTTGCTCAGATATCATTCTTTTCCTTATGGCAAGCAACTAAAATTTCAGGAAAATGGCCTCTGATATGTTCAGCATGCAAGCCCACACTTATAAAGTATTAACCAGTATGCACAGAACTTATTGTACTTGGGAAGGAAATAGATATTTGGAAAGGATTTTTTGGTGGAGAAGATATTTCTTTGCTAGTTAAAAGTAAAGTCTTTAGTCTTCATGATATGCACATGTAAGAAGGGTGGAAAAAATATTGTTTGCTTTCAGGCATCAAAACCCTTGGATGTCAGAGTATACCAGGGTGTTAGTTGAAATGTCAGAAAATCATTTTCTACTAGGAGAATGGGTAGGTACCTATGAGATGTGGATAAATGTTATCTTAGTAGATTCTATAGACTATCTCATAAGTTTAATTCTATAAATGATACTATGGGGCAATCAATGATCTTAATTCATAGGGAAGATTAATATTAACTGTCAGAAAAATCTTGAATTGTTTTTTCTATTTTTCTATTTAACTAAACTACATCATTGTGGTTTAAACTATACTAAAATGGAGAAAGAAGCATATTAAAGTAAAGTTAGGTGGACTAATAACTGGCTTGCCCCCCCCCCCGCCCTTTTTTTTTTTGGTACTGGGGATTGAACTCAGGTGCGCTTCACCACTAAGCCACATCCCTACAAGTTTTTTGTACTTTATTTAGAGGCAGGGTCTCACTGAGTTGCTTAGCACCTTGCTAAGTTGCTGAGGCTGGCTTTGAACCTGAGATCCTCCTGCCTCAACCTCCCGAGCCACTAGGATTATAGGCACATGCCACGGCACCTAGCTGGCTTTTTACTTTTAAGAAAAGATGAGAATCCTACTCTGTGGGAAATGCTGATAATTTGGCATTGAACAAAATATGATCTGGTGGGAGAAATTAACCTATTCATATTTTAAAATAAATACTTTAAAAGAATATTTTAAGTATTGTTTGAGAGAGAAAAGTTTTATTTGAGAGAGAAGAAAGTTGGGGAAAATATCACAGGTGACACACTACTGGATTGGCCTTGAAAGATGAGTAGAAGCTTTCTGTGGGAATGTCTTTCCTGTATCACTTTCCCTCCCTTTTTTTCCAAATATTGCTTTTAATCTTTGCCCTCATACTAGAGTCCTACTCTCTACTTCCCAACGTCCCTCTACTCCTACTCCCTTGTTGCTGACTGCAAGTTATTGAGAAATACAGTGAAGAGAATCTTCTTCAGTCTCTTTCTACAAACTTAATCATCTCCGCTTCCATCGTTGCCTCTTCCCTGTCTCCCATGAGAAAATAGATCCCCTCTGTTACTGCTTAAGGCTTTTCCTTCTGCTCTGGAGTCATTTCTGTGGTTTTCCTGTACCTAAGACAATTACCATTCTCTCTTTTGCTCTGGTTGGGTCACTTCTGAAGTAGTCCAGGACAGAGATTAGGGCATAGGTTTTGGATCAACCATGGGTTCAATTCCTGATCTTGTTACCTGGAGCCTGTTTTCACTCTTTTATCATTTTTATCTTTGACCCCTCCCTGTATTCAGGTTTTTCTCTTTTAAATTTTATCTATGGTAGTGCACCCATTAATGAAGTCTCTTATCTCTTCTGGCTCTTAGATCCTTTCTACTTTCCTTCATAGCCAGCCTCCTTAAAAGCCTAGGCTACACTGCTGACACTTCCATACTCTTAGGCTCTTATGTGCTGCTCTAACAGAATAACCTGAGACTGGATGGTTTATAAAGAACAGAAATTTACTTCTTACAATTCTGGAAGCTGGAAAATCTGAGATCAAGGATCTTGCAGCTGGTCAGGGCCTTCCTACTGCATCTTATCATGATGGAAGGCCAAAGCGGGAGAGAGGAAAGGGGAAGGAGGGAGGAGATGGGAAAAACAAAGGCAGAGGAAATGTTAACTGGAATGAAGAGTGTAGTAAGCATTAAAGAGCTGCACAAGAGGGAGCTCAGTTTCTTTTTTAAGGAAACTGCTCCTGAGATAATGAATCCACCTCTGTGATCATAGTGTGAGTAAATTCATGAAAACAGAGCCCTCATGACCTAAACATATTTTAAAGGTCCCAGCTCCTGGACTTGTGCATTAGGGATCAAGTTTCCAAAACATGAACTTCAGGAGACATATTCAAGCCACAGCATATACTCTTCAATTCATTGCTTCCTTAGATATCTGATGCTCATTACATTCAAAACTGTACTCATATCTTCCTCCTCAGGCCTGCCTTTCTGCCTGTGTTCTCTCTTGAGTTTATCCAATCACCTAGACAGAATTGGCAGTCCTTCTAAGACTACTCCCCACCCCCCCATCTGTCTTCTTTTTCTTCCTTCTCATTTTCATTGCTAGTATTATTGAACATTTCTTATGTGACAGGGAATTTTATAACCTTCTGTCTATTGTAACAGTTAATTTTACCAGCATCTCTATGAGTTAGGTGCTCTTATGCCTATTTTATAGTTGTAGGAACTAAGTTATAGCTTAATTTCCACATTAAAGTGGTGGAGCTGGAATTCTAGAGTGTGACCAGAGCTGATTTCCAAACCACAAGCATACTGCAGCTTACAACTGCCAGCACATACTATCATTCTGCTTTTTAAATATCTCCAGAGTTCATACACTTTGTTCCATTCCCACACCACTAATTTAGCCAGAGTTTTGTCATGGCTCACTTAACTGGTTAGAGATATATTACTGCTCTCAGTCTCCAGTGTGGCTTTCTGTTTGTTTGTATCTACTTTTAGAGAAATCTTTAGAAAAACAAATTTAGTGTGAATATAATTCTATTATTTAAAAAATTCATTGGCCTCGTAAGTCCAAGATAAGTTAGTTCATACTTATTCCTATGGCATTTGGAAAGCTCTATGCTCAACCTTGTCTTGTTTAGCCTTTTTAAAAATTTACTTGGAGAAAAAGTGAAGTTTGCATATTGATCACATAGATTTAATAAATGGGTCAGTTTATATATTAAATAGCAGAATTTAGATGTAACATGTTCAGAAACCTCTCTTACCCCATTCTGTCCTCTGCTCTGGTCTTGTTTCCCCTGAAGTAGTCTAGAACAGAGGTTGGGGCATAGGCTTTGGAGTCAACATGGGTTCAGTTTCTGACCTTGTCACTAACAATATAGCCTCTAGCGAGGAGTTCTATTTTTGTACTCCTCAGTGTCTTTTTTGTAAGGCGGTGATTATCATTTCTCCTCATTAGCATTTCATGAAGTGAGACATACAAAGAATTTAGTACTTTTGGTTCTTTTTGTTTGATTACAGTGTATTTGGCTTTGACTATTGAAATACAGCAATGTCTATGTCAAGAAAAGAATGGTTAGATATCCCAGCACTTACGGGAGCTGAGACAGGAGAATCGCAAGTTCAACCTCAGCCTTCACAACCATGAGGCGCTAAGCAACTCAGTGAGACCCTGTCTTCAAATAAAACACAAAATAGGACTGGGGATGTGGCTCAGTGTCGAGTACCTCTGAGTTCAATCCCCCGTACACCCCCCCGCCAAAAAAAAGTAAAGAGTGGTTAGGTGATGGAAATTACACAATTCTATGGTTGTCAGTAAATTGAATAAAATATGATTGAAAAAGCTACAGATGTTTAATTGGAAGACATGAAAACTGAGGTATGAGGGTATATAATAGTTGTTTCCAAATATTTATGGGGATGTGGAAAATGAATCTGATTTATTATGGTGATTCTAGTGTGCAAAACTGTATGAGTAAATTAAAGAATTGAGGTAGATTTCACCTAATATAATGAATTTCCTAGTGGAGTTGCCTTAAAATGACCTGTCCAATATAGTAGGCACTCCAGTGAAGTCCACAATCAAGGTGGTCAAATGGGACATTAGTGCTTTAAATAGAGACTTGGACCTATTAACCACCAGTCATAGCTTCCCTAGTTAATCTCCCTATGGCCTTCCACCTTTTATGTTCTACAAGTCAACTCATTTTTTGCCCAACATTTAATTTTCCAGCATATTTCATCTGAGCCATTTACAGATCATAGTTTTTGTGGTAACTAATTCCTGTAATATGTTGCTGTCCTCAAATAATCAAATACCCCCATGCATTATTTCTCCCTCTGTAGTTGTTTGCTGTCTTTTTTATATTTTCCCAAAGTGTGAAATCTGGCCTTTAGGAATCAACTCCGCGTAAACCCCGGGAGACAGTCTAATGTCGTCTGCAGGATGGGGCTTATTGAAAACAGCTGCCTAGTGCAGCGTGGTGGGTAGCAAATTGTACCTCAGGTGACCAACATAAAAAGAACCTGAATGTATTGAGTTTTCTAATGAAGCAGAACTGAAACAGCTTGCTATAAAAGTCCATTTACTTGGCATTTGTATCTGACCTTAAATTAGTAACATTATACATTTAGAAATACTAGATTTTCCTATGAGCTGTATAGGAATCAATTGAATTTTAAAAGGTGTATAACATTCTATGTGATCCTATGTGAAATTTCCAATTTTAATGAGTAATATTTCTGTTTAGGAAATACTAGAAAATGCATGTGTAAAATAATCAGGATTTATTTTTGTTACTTTCTGTACCAATCAGTTTTACTCTTCCTATGGCCCTGGGTTGAGTCCCTGAATTTTGGGGCCCAGATGTTGTTTTGCCTCTTTTTTTTTCCCTCCAAAGCCTTAACTTTGTGGCATCTTTCTGGTGCCTTTAGGTGAGACTTCATTTTGAGAATTTTGTGGATTTATTCTCTTATCAATCATCAAGTATTCTATTTTTTTATTCTTCCATGTTCTTTTTGTCCTTTCTAAGGTATGTAGTTACCTACTTTTTTAAAAAAAATTATATCTTTATTTTGTTTATTTATTTTTATGTGGTGCTGGTAATCGAAACCTCGCAAGTGCAAGGCAAGTGCTCTGCCACTGAGCCACAACCCCAGCCCTAGCTACCTACTTTTGTAAACTTAATCAGTACTTGATTTACCTTATGATAACATATATGAACAATAGTTTTTAGAATATAAGGCATTTTTCTAACTCTACTTGTTGAGTGTCATGCTGTTAAAGGTGACATTTAGGAAAATAATGAAACTCTTCACATTTAAATAGAGTGTACATGCTATAGTTGTGTGCATGCTTCCTTCCTTTTCTTTTCTTTTCCTTTCTTAAAGATTTTTAGTCTGTTTTTTGTGTGCCAGGCATGACTTTACATATTTGAAATATGCTGAAGAGCAAAGAAGGAAAGATCAGAGTGTGGTGACAGAATACAGACTGAAGTTCAATTAGATATGTAATTCAGGAGAAGTTTCTCTCAAGAACTTTTACATTGACATTGAAAGAAGCAAAGGAAGCATCCTTAAAAAAAAAAAGACAAGGAAGAGTATTCAAAGCCAGCCTCAGCAAAAGTGAGGTGCTAAGCAACTCAGTGAGACCCTGTCTCTAAATTAAATACAAAATAGAGGTGAGGATGTGGCTTCATGGTTGAGTGCCTCCGAGTTCAATTCCTGGTACCAGTCCTCCCACTCCCCAATATAATATTTTAACTAGAGTAAGTTCTGGTTAATTCTGACTCCTCTATGGTGAAATGAGTTGAATGGAGACAGAACTAGAAGTCCTGAACTTGGAATTCTAGGAGGGAAAGTGAATCACTGTGAGGACAGAAAAAAAATGAGAAGTAAGTGGACTGAACCATCTCTTTGGACATATATACATCCAGAAAGAGGTGATGGCTAGTAGTCAGAACTGGGAATCCAAGGAACTCAGAAAACCTGAGGTTGGTTTGTATAGTTATGGATATTAGTCTAGAGAGAGTGAAGAGAGGTAAGCCTGTACAAGTAAGCATAGCACATTATCTATTTGGAGATAGACTTTTGCTTGCATTGGAAGCAGGAGCAGAGGGAAAGAGAGAACAAAGGACCATGACCAGATTTGTAGATTAACCAGTAAGTGGATGGTTGCACCACATAATGAGCTGGTGAAGGTTCCCTCTTTTACAGAAGAGAAGGATAAAGCTTGCAAATGTTAGGAAATTTCCCCAAAGTCACCCTGTCCTTCACATTGTCTTTTCAAATTTAAATGAATACCTAGTACTATAATTTGGACATAGTTTGTCCCCCAAGGATTTATGTGTAGAAACTTGTTCCCCAGTGGGCCAGTGTGACAGGTATTGAGAAGAGGTGGAACCTAACTGGAGGTTGTTAGGTCACTGGGGGAATGCCCTTGGAAGGGATTAAGGTGGATACATATTTTTATTCTGTTATGTCCCAAAGACCCACAACAAGACTGACATTGGTATCATTCACTCATTTATTCTACAGATATTGGTTTGCTAGGTGTCACTGGATACAGAGCAGTGACACTGAGAAATGGTCCCTGTGTTGCTGATGTTAGAGAAGATGGACGTTACATACTACAGCTTAATGTGTGGCTGTTGTAGAGGACAGCACTGTGTGTCCAGGGAAGTAGGAAAGTCTTCTGGGTGAAGTTCCTGTCTTAGATGAGTCTTGACGGCTAAAGAGAAGTTAGATCAGGAACTAGGGATCTAGGAAGAGGTGATGGCTGGTAATCAGAGCTGGGAATCCAAGGAGCTCAGAAAATCTGAAGTTGGTTTGTGTAGTTATAGATATTAGTCTAGAGAGAGTGTGGAGAGGTAAGGCTGCACAGGTGACCAGGGTATACTAGCTTGAGTCATGTTAAGGAAATCAGGCATGTTTCTGTGGTAGAGGGGATCCATTTATGATTATTAGAAAGGACATGACTTGATAGAATTATCCTTTCAGAAAGACCATTGTAATTGTAGTGTGGAGAATAGATCAGATATGGATGCAAATACCCAATAAATGTTTGTTGATAATATTCTATAAATGTCTCATACATGTAATAGGTAGTTGCAAGGATATTCATTGTGGTTCAACTTGACTGATGAGGCACTAGTTGAAACCAGTAGTAAACGGCATAAACAGGGCCTCAGTGAGATTTTGTTCTGTTATTTGAATATTTACGTAGTTTGACTTTAGGTTTCTTATTAAAGTTTGCTAGATTTTCCAACAGTTTATATGCTAGAATGGCATTAAAGCACATCAAAAACAAATCATGTAACTTTTTAGATATTTGTATATCTTTTTCTATTAGAAAAGTGAATATTTACTGGCATAAAAATTCCCGTATAGCTAGAATTACAGCAAAAATTAATGTTTTTAAAATACTTATGGACAGAATTCTCTGTGAGAAGGAAGGTAAAATTTTGTTATAATTATATGTAAGTATATTTTAAGGATCTACAAGAGAATATAAAAATTCAAATGTTGATTTATTACTAGCATAACATTGTGCATGATCTTTAATCTTTTTATTGTTTATGTGAAATTAAAGATTTTTAAAACTTTGTAATATTTTAATATATTTTCAAAACTCCCCATTATTCATTTCATTTCTTAAGATTAAGTTCTGGGAGCATCTTTGTAAGTCAAATCCATCCCTTTCAAACACAAAATTTATTTCCCTTCTATGATTCAGTATCAAGTTTCTCTTCTAGCATTTTAAAAAATGGTTTGGTTATGTAAAGTTTTTTTTCCTTAAATACCACATTAGTCTTTTTTTTCTTTTAAATATATATTTTTAGGTCCAGCTCTATCTGTTATTTGAGGTTATATTTAAATATTTCACGTTACCAAGACTTTTTCCTGAAGATTTATGCAGGAGTGTTAAACCTGGAAATGTTTTTACTTCTAAGCATAATGAAATAGTTACTTCAAGCTAGTTTTTCTTGTGTGTTTGTGTATTTAGCTATAGTTCAGGCCTCATTTGTGGTGTCTATGTGTACATGTATGTGCACATGCACAGATATGCATGAGACTGTATATTAAATACTGAAGTTTACATCATTCATTCATTTATTATATTGGCTGCATACTTTCTATTTCTCTCCATTATAAGTTCCAGATTCCGAAAACAATGTTATGTAAAAGGTAGTCTCACAATTCCACAATTTAATTATTATTATTTTTTGCCATGCTGAGGATCAAACCCAGAGCCTCAAGATATTAATATATCTTTAAAGAAATCTTTAGAACTCTGAGATTTATTAATTGCTAGAATTATCACCAAGAGATTAAATTTTATTACAGATCACATAACTAGTTAGTAGTCATCATTAGAATCCAATAAATTTAAGTATTGCTGTGCCGAATCCATTCATTACTGCAGGATATAATCTTAGAAAAATTCTAACAAGTACTTAATATTTTTTTTTATTTAAATGCGTTTCAAGTCATAGTACATAAACAGAGCTCAGTTTTTCCATTTCTCTGGTTGCAAATCATAAAGAGTCACACTATTTGTGTCTTCATACATGCACCAGGGGTAGTAATGACCCATTCGATCAATCATCATTACTATTCCCATTTCCCTTTCCTTCCTCCCCCCTCCCCCCTGCTGCAT